>NDGM011051112.1:0-37708 GCA_002564305.1 Octomys mimax | reverse complement strand
GGGGAGGGGAGGGGAGGAAGCAATTCTATCTCATTTCTAGAGGCAAGTATTATATTGATACCAACCTGGAGAAAGACCTAACCAAGAAAAGAGAATTATAGGCCAATATCCTTAATGAAAATAGATGTACAATTACTCAATAAAATACTAGAAAACAGAATGCAGCAAAACATCAGGAAAATTAAACACCACGACCAGGTAAGATTCAACTGACAAGATTCAAGGATGAGCGAACATACAAGACAGCCAAAAACAAAAACCACAAGATCACCTCAACAGACATAGAAAAAGCTTTCAATGATGTCCAACACTCATTCATGATAAAAACCCTACAGAAAACTGGAACAGACGGCCTATACCTCCACCTGATCAAAGCTATCTACAATCTAATAGCTAACAACATTCTAAATGGAGAAAAAGTAAAAGCTTTTACTCTAAAATCAAGGATGTCCACTATCACCATTCCTATTCAATAGTTCTGGAAACACTGGCAAGAGCCATTAGACAAAAGAGAGAAATAAACAGAATAAAAATAGGAAAGGAAGAAGTTAAACTGTATTTGCAGATGATATGATACTCTACATGGAAGACAAAAAGCTCCACTAAGAAGCTCCTAGAATAAACAAATTCAGTAAGCACAGTAAGTTACAAAGTCAACAACCAAACATCAATAGCATTCCACCTCACAAACACCGTAGCACCCAAAAGATGAAATACTTAGGAATTAATCTAATAAAGCAAAACATCTACACAATGAAAATTGTAATACTCTGAAAAAAGGAAGATTGAACAAGATTTCACAAAATGAAGAGATACTCCTTGTTCTTGGATAGGAATAACAAACATGGTGAATGGCCATACTCCCAGAATTATTATACAGATTTAATGTAATCCCCCACTTAAAATACCATCAGCTCTCTCACAGCTCTAGAGAAAACATTCTTAAAATTCACCCTAACAGAAAAGACCTAGAAATAGCGAGCGCAATTCTGGCCAACAAATGCAAGGCAGGAGGCAATACAATTCCTAAATTGAAATTATACTACAAATCTATAAGGATAAAATCAGCACAGTACCAGTAAAAAGACCTGAGAGACAATGGAACAGATTAGAAGATGCACACAACAAACACATTCAGCCATATTAATGGTGACAAAGGTGACAAACAGGTACACTGGAAGAAATATGCAAATGGTGCTATAAAAAACTGCTTTTCCATATGAAAAAAAAAATAAAACTAGATCCCGGTCTATCATGATGTACTCAACTGAACTCAAAATGGATCAAAGACTTAAATATAAAAACAGAAGCACTATGGGAATAGAGCATAGGTAAAAATCTTGAAGACAAAGAGATAAGCAGAGTGCATGAAGAAAAACCAAGCTGCCAAGAGAAATAACTTCATAGAATCAAAATAGCAACTTCACAGAATCAAAAAACTGAGAGCGGGGCCGGGGAGATGGCTCAGTGGAATAAATAAATGCTTCCCTGGCAAGCACAAGGGCCCGAGTTCAATCCCTGCTTCCACCAAAAAAAAAAAAAAAAAGACCCTCATCTTGAGAAGTTCCTGCATATCAAAAAAAATCTCCAACAGAGTGAAAAGATAACCCACAAATTGGGGGAAAAAAATTGAAGGAACACTCGAAGAACTTCTATGGAGACTATATAAAGGAAAAAAAAAATCAGGCTCCCACCAGTTCAAAGATCCAATCCAAAAATGGGCATCTGAGATGAATACACACTTCGCAGAGGAAGAAAAATGACAAATACATGAAGAAATGTTCCACAGCAATGGTCATTTGAGAAATGCAAATTAAAACAACACTGAGATTTTATCTCACCCCAGAAAGGGCTCTTTTAAAGAAATCAACTAATAAATGCTGGAGAGGTTATGGGTAAAAAGGGACCATTTTCTAGTGTTCATGGCAGTTGACTGGTACAAACTCAAAGGAAATCAGTGTGGAGACTCCTCAAAAAACAAGGATTAGAAGGGCTGGGGAAATAGCTCAGTGGTGTAAGCACCTACCTGGCAAGCAAGGACCTGGGTTTAATCCACATTATCTCATGCTGTGCTGGCCCCTCTCATTGCCAGCTACCAAAACTGGGTGTGGTGGCACACACCTGTAATCACAGTACATGGGAGGCTGTGACAGGAGGATTGGGAAGAATAGGAACTGTGTAGAGAGACCTTGTACCACATAAATTAATGACTTTAGAAAAGTGGGATTAGAAGTCCCATTCAACCCAGCTATTCCCCTTCTGGGTATTTTCCAGATCTGAAAACATTGTATCACAGTGATATATGTGCACCCATGTTTACAACAGTACAATTTGTCTTAGCTAAATCTTGGAAAACAATCCAAATATCAACCGAGGAAGGGATAAAAAAGACGCTGAAACTGTAGACCATATTCATAAGTGAAATAACTCAAATCCATGTGTAAATATTGTACTATCTCAGTAGTGTAAGAACCTGAAAGAATAAAATCTGAAAGGCGTAACACATTTAGTAGGACTAAATGTAAGGAATAAAGATGTGAGATGAAGGACAAAGGAAAGCAAGGAATGGGAAAAAGTCATGTAAACATATATACACAATAGTTAAGATTCTATTAATTTCTATCAGTTTTTTTGAAGGTAGCAGTTAATGCTTAAATTTGACCAACTTTATATACTAAAATTTATATGACTTGGTAACAATATGTAATATAACCGTTTTCCTATTGTTTTGAAATTCTTAGTTTTGTTTTTGTCTTTTTTTCCTTTTCATAATAAAATTTTTTAGTTTGAGTTTCCTCCTTCCTAATCAATACCCTATCTACACTACAATATTTTCCAGATTGCACTAGAAGTCCTGAAACCAAACGACACGAACCCCATCCTTCCTCTTTTTAGAAAGTTGTGTTGAGATAAAACAATGTGGCTCTAAACTACTATGTGCTAACCACTGTTAAATCTGTAAGCAATGCCAGAAAGATATGAAAGATTAAATGTGACAGTCTACATTCTCCCTTTCACTGTTTGTCTAACTTGCACGTATTCTGGGCAGCTTTTCCCATCATCACTCACAGGGCGGATGACTTCCATTGCAAAATATATCCCCATGTTACCAATGGTACTATTGTTTCTTTATCAAGATCTCTGTCCTACTCAATCCAGTATCTTTAGTATTCAGATCCTGCACCTCTTTCCACTATTTTCCTGTTCTGTGTATCACTGAATGTACTTATAAGGGTCTTTTCAGCCCAATGAAATTGAAACATCCCTCAAAGATTACAAGAATTTTTACCCTATTCCATCATGCTAGAGTTTCTGTTGAAATTATCAGTTCAAAAAGGCTTAACATTCACTAAATTAAACCCTGAGTAAAAAGGCCTCTTAACTTCCTCTTAAGGGCACATAAACCTCTTCTAGAAATGGAGAAACTCTTAGCATCTCATTTGCCTAAGCATATGTAAATTACCTAGTCCTTAAACCAAGTTCTGGCAGAGAATGCTAAATTGATTTTGAAGTTCCTAAAACAGCATCACCCAGCCAGCCAACAAGTCTTCCTGAGGTAGAGGCTAGCTATTCTCAAATCATCTAGGTTCTAACAACTGTAAACATAAATTGAGGCTACATTTTAACAATTAGTAACATCTATAGGACTATTATTTACAATTTAGTAGTAAAATGAAACCAGTGGAGTGTTCTCAAATTGTTTCTCTGTGGACTGTCCAAATAGCTCAGTGGGTTAAAGCACCTGTGCAGGGGACCTCGGTTTGATCCCTGGGCCTGCCATGCCAGTCCGCTCCCAGGGAACCTGGAAAAGGCAATTGAGACTGGGCATGGTGGTGTGTGCCTGTAATTCCAGCTCTTGAGGGCTGTGAACAGGTGGATCACTATGACTAGGATCTAGTAGTGAGACCTTGAACACCTTGTAGACTCTTCCCTAAAATAGTAAAAAAAAAAAAAAAAAAAAAAAAGTTTTGCTGTATGATCCCATGGCAATGATCACTGCCAGCTGCCTAGTGAAAAAATGTCCCCTTATGAAGATATTCTCTTAAAACAGCACCTCAATTCTTTCATTAGCTTTTCTGCAACAGAGAATGTGAATATGATTTGAAATTAGAAATGAGAATATCTTATGTAAGAATGCCAAAAAGTTTACAATCCATATTTAAGTGTCTTAGAATAAAAATCAGTGTTCTGAGCTTAAAGTAAGTCCCAAGCTCACATATTAGAGGAAAAAATAAAGGATTACTTCCATAGTAAGAATTTTAGTCTGAATAGGATGCTTTCATAAACCCAGTTGTCAAATTTTCATGTTAATTTTCAACTTCCAATCATAAATACATGTTGGCATTTCTGCGATTCATAAACCAGCTGTTAGCCTATTTACTATTTCCAGCAGAAACCCAGGTATGACTTATTAAACTGAACTCATTAAGAACCCCTTAGAAACTGGAAAGCTAAATGTAACCTCCATTCTAACAACTTAAAGCGCCTGACTAGCTTCAGAGACCCACATCATCTCAGATTTGACCTGTCTTAAGAATCGTTAGCAAGATTCAACAATTCTTTTTAGACCCCACATGCAAGTTTAGGACACAGAAGAGACTAAAAGCAACACAGGCTAAGATTCAGAAACAGAAATGGTGAAATGTAAGGCCAAATGATCTATCTGACAAGAGCAAAAAATGCTATTCTGTCCTATGTGCTTCAAATTTTATCAAACCGGATTAGGAACGTTTTCCATCCAAAACAAAATTTAAAAGATAATAAAATGATTCCCAAGTGTCACTGACATCTTTACCCTGGGAGGCAATAAAATCTGGCATAGCCCAATAAATGGTGGCAACAAGCCTCTTTTATGTTTTAAAGATCCGACAGGCTCATGGACAGGACACATTTCAGTGTTATGCCAGGGACAACTCTGTATGTCTTTCAGAAAGACCAGAGTATTTTATAGCAGAAGAGAGGTAGCCAAAAGCAAAAGGCTCTCACCATGACAAACTACTCAATACATCCAAGAACTACATCTCTAGTTCTGAGATCATGCATTAATAGATATATGCAATTATCTGTCAGATTACCTGGGAATAGCTTTTCCTGATACAATAAGCACTGAGGGGACCAGATGATCTCCTGGCTCACAAAGTTTAAGAAAAACAAACGAATCCAGTTTCTTTTGACACTATATTGGATGGGAGGCAGGTGGCTCCATAAAAGTAGCATGGTTATTTAAGAACTCTTTTGTGAAGTGATACAAACATTGGAGAAGACTGCCCTTCTAACAGTACTACTTGGGTCATAGAAGCTATCAAGATGGTGGCGCCCTCACATTATGTCTGAGTAAAAGACATTGTACAAAATCAAATCCAAGAGAATTACAGGTCTAAATCCAGCCTCACTCTTACTCTAGCCAAAAAAATCTCTACCTGGATTTCTGAATATGACTGGTTTTCTGCTATTGTTACTGAACATGACATTGATATTCTTAGAAGCACAACATTGTGCAGCACATGAATGAAACTGCCCTTCAGTGATAAAAAAAGTCCTCAAATTACAAGGTTAATACACTTAGCCTATAAGGGAAATACATGAAATATGTTGACAATTTTATGCTTAAAGTTAACTCACATTTCTAGAATTACCTGATACTTTGTAATAAATGCTGATTTTTAGAATATATCACAATCCTTGGCTCTTCCCATCCAAGTATAACATGTGAGCAAATGGACACTTAAAAACCCTCTGCTTTATGACATCTGAAGGTAATGTTAATTCAAACCATTGACTTATAATTTCTGTTCTATTTCTTTTTGCAAAGTGATCAGCTGTTGTCAAATGGAAAAAACACAAGTTGAATCTTGGTCCTCTGAACTTTGTCACTGGGCAAACTTACATGTCCTTTTGATCCTATTTCCTGTAGTGATTGAGATACAAAGTCCATAAGCTTAACAGATACACCAAAGTGTGTACTACATGTTAAGTGCATCATATGATTTACTAGAATGTATTACAAGTATTTCAGAAAAATAATTTTAATAACTGTTTTCATAACTGATTAATTCATACAACAGAATTTTCAGTGATTCCTCTAAATCTCAGAAATTGTTTAGCATGTGAGAACCTGAAAAATATATCAAATACACTAAACTGTGTAACACAAAGTGATACATACAAAATGTCAAGAAATGACATATTTCACCATCATCAAATGGTTTAATAGCAATGGTAAACAAGAACTCCGGATTCCTTAAAAAAAAAAAAAAAAAAATCGTCTCTAAACATTATATAAATTTTAACATAAATTCAGTCTGTAATTTAAAGCAAGTTATTTTAAATTTATGAAATTGTACAGAAGTATTCTAAATGTTGTTATGGAGTTTTAAATATTCTTCAGAACTAAAAATGCTTTCCCTGCTTCAGGACAATATAGATTCAAGTATCTTCAAGGACTTCTTTAAAACCAGAATTTCAGGTGTAACATCATAAACTGAGATGTGAAAAATTCTTCCAGCAACTGTTTCTTTGGGTGGCTCTATTTCTAGTTATAGTCTGTTAAAAGTAGGAGGGTTTGACAGTTGATAATGCAACTATAGGAGTTAAACTTTGGTCTATTTAAGAAATGAAATAGAAAACTTTACAAAGTAGATTACTAGGTGAAAAAAAGCAAAAAAAGAGGATTTTTGTGATGAGCAAAGAACTCAAAATTTTGCCAGATATATATGTGACCAAAATACCAACAAAATATTACCATATTAGCAATATTATTTTTTTATGCCCAGCAATGAACTATCTATAACAAACTGGCAATTAAGACAAGAAATAAAACAGGTATCAATCTTTAACAATTTATTTTATACAAAACAGTAGCAATGTAGAATATGGAAATTCTCCTGCTGCCACACAAGCAAGTTGTGAACATTCCAAGCCAATGTATACAGTTTGGAAGGGAAGGCTAAACAATAGCATCAATCATGCTACTGAACATAGGATTTTATTTAAAAAGATTAAAAATTAGATAGCAATGTCTTCTAAATATTGCTCTCATCATTGAAGACTAATGAAAAATAAAGTCTTTGTAAGTTAAAAAAAAAAAAAAAAAGAGGCTGCTACAACACTGCCATACAGTCAAACCATCATATTCCAGTATTTCCATACTTGATAGCAGCATTATTTTTACTGAACCGTGTACAACTACATGTAGCAATATATCAAAGCAAAAATACCATGGCAGTTATCAATCAAGATTGAAAAGAAAACAAAAAATAACTACAATGAACACACTGTAAGATGAACATTTCTGAGAACAAGTCAGTATCTACATTCTTGGACTGCTCCATTCTGCCTCTCAACAAAAGTGTCAAACTCAACTGTCAATTGCATTTTTGGCCTATTTGAGTTTTTCCAGTTCGTATTATACTGCATGCTTGGAACAAAGAGGGTGATAGTAAATCCTTCTACACAATGAACTTTAAGTAGACAGCTGAAAATAAACTTACTACCTGTAAACACACACACACACAAAAAAAAAAATACAAGATTTTTTTTATCTTCAATTAGTGCCTCCAAAGACTCTATCTTCGATATCGACCTCTCTCCCCTCGGTCTCTGTCCCGGTCACAAAGTCGCTCTCTCTCTCTTTCTCGGTCACGTCCTCTATCTCGTTCTCTGTCTCTTCTATTGTCTCTGGGGCGGTCTCGATCCCGTTCCCGGTCTCTTTCTCGGGGTCTACTTCTCCGACCACTGACAACAGCTTGTGTGCGACGAAGGAAATCATCCACCCTCATATCATAATCATGCTAGAAAACAGAAGAAATAGGTTAGAAATGCCAGAAATTTTAATGAAATTGAAAGAAAAGTTTACTCTGTTCAGAGAAAATAGGATTCTAGATGTCGAATTAGACATATACAAAGATACAAATCGATTCATGCATGTCCTATTCAATATGACTGACTTTTCTACATGTTGGTTTAATGAGATTTAGGCTCCAGTTATCACTTAATCATTACTATCAACCATTATGCTTGGGTGCTACTAGTTATGCTAACACTGTGGTTTCCTTCAACACACTTTTTATCTTCCTTTCAACACTACAAAACATAACAGAACTCTGCCCTTTTCAGGTAAAATCATAAGTATGATGATTCAGATTACGAGATGTGACAAACTGTAGAAAATAAGTCTGTCCCACATAGTTTACAATGCACTGAAGGACGAAGAGATCAAAGTGGAATGATCCTTGCTCTAGGTTAACCTTTCTACTCTTAGTTCTCAGCCTACCTTTACTTAATAAATTTGGTCTGTTTGCGGTCAGCCTAAATGTATATAAAGTGTAATGTTGAAAATGTAATTGCAGGGGCCAGGGATATAGCTCAGTGGCAGAAGTGCCTGCCTGGCAGGTGCAAGGTCCCAAGTACTGTTAAAAAAAAAAAAAAAGTAATTGCGCCCTGGCTTTTATACATCTATAGAATATACGCTAACCACAGGTTACTACAAAGAACTTGTTAACAATGGCAGGTACACTTAAGTAGAAGACTTGTTTTAAACCACTGTGTTATCAGCCATTTTGAGATATCACAGTTCATCTAAATCATACATAGGCTGCATTTTTCTTTCTTCTATGACTGAGAACACCACTTTCAAGTTAGTCAGGAGTCTCAGATTAGTCCTAATTTATTTGAAAGGTTATAATTTTTGTAAGAAAGAAATGACAATTACACACACACAAAAAAAGCCTCAAAGACACTGACTCTCAAATATGTATATTCTTATTACTGGGAACATAAAGATTATTTGGTTCTGCAAAATATTCAACAACCTGAAGAGTGGGGGAAAAACTTAGTTTGTGCAACTTTTTAAATATTACAGGCATGAATATTTTATTTTTTATTGTTTTGGTGGAACTGGGGATTGAACTCAGGCCCCTGTGCTTGCCAGGAAGTGCTTATTCCACTGAGCCATCTCCCCGGCTACAACAACACATATATAGACTATGCTTCCGACAAGTACAAGATAATGCTCAGTTTTTAAAATAAAAGTACTACTGGGAAGAAAGAAAGAAACAACCCCACTAGTACAATGAAAACCTATAAATCTCAAAACTAGAGGTTGATTGCCTTTTTGTTTGCAGGGACCAAATTTTTTCTCTATCCTTAAAAATTGGTTGTTGGCTAATCTTAGAAACTAGGGGTAAAGAAGCAATAAAATAACTTGGTTAGTAGTTCTAAAAACTTTTGGTACAAAGAACTAAATGAGGTAAGACTGTCAAAATATAACATCTCTTCTCCAAAAATTGGGCCATAAAAAGAAGTAACCTAGGCAGCACTATATATTTACAGTATTTCCAGTTTTATATGAAGTTATTAAAACTTAAGTAGCCTATGATTTAACAAAAGAAATCTAACTCAAAGCTCATTATCTGTAATTTTTAATAAAAACAAGTTGTGAATTACTCCAAAAGATTGTTACTGACCATACCCTGATGTCTGCACATTTAAATTATCTACACATTATTGAACAAGATCTGGTATCCTCACATTTAAATTACCTACAGAATTCTAAGTAGTTCCCTCACACCTCTGCCTTCCTGTGCACTTACTACTCGTTTATCTCTGTATCTTGCATCATGTGGCACCGCATGATGTCCTGAGTAAGGAGGATGAGCTTGAGGAGGTGGAGCATGGTGCTGATAGTAAGGATGGTGTGGAGCCTGTTCCAGTCCTGGGTAAGGGGGCTAAGAAAAATGATTAAAAAAAAAAAATTACTTTTCTAAGAATGTATTAAATATCCTTATTAAAAACCTATTCTAAAATTCCTCTATCCAAACCACCAAACCCAAACAAATGTGTACAGATATTTACTTTGACACATTTACAGTTCTTTGGTTGAAAAGAATATATGCGTAAGAAATTGTAATTATACATCTTCTAAGACCTAACATGTTTATAATTTTTCCAATATCAAATTCTAAGAGAGCCAGATGTGGTAGTACATGACTGTAATGCCAGCACTAGGGAGGCTGACACAGGAATATCACCTTGAGTTTGAAGTCAGCCTGGGCTACATAGTGAGCTCAAGGACAGCCTGAAGTACATAGCAAAACTGTCTTGGAAAGGAAAGCAAAACAAAAAATTCTAATACAGAAAATGCTCAATAGAATAAGGCATGGTATTTACTCAGAGCTAGGTACTATCTGTCATTAAATTCTCACAACAAATCTATGAGAAAGATACTATTCTACTTTACAAAAGGGAAAAAGTGAAGTACCAAGAAATTAGGTAATTGCTAATTAAGCGGTGTAGTCAAGATGCAACATCAAGCATCATGGCTAGTTCAGGTTATTTGATGAAACACTGCACACTGCTCAACAATAACAAAAGGTAAAAGATAATAACCTATAAAATGAATAAAAGCCAAATAAAACATTACTTCCACAGTTGTCAAATTCATACATGTTTTAATGTTTTTAATTTCACAGATTCCACAGAAATTTCATGATCTACAGTAGTATAAAACTATACTTTAGCAAAATGTAGGATGAAGTCACACATTTAAAGGCACACTTAAGGAGCCAGAGAGATGGCTCAGTAGAATAAGTGCTTTCCTGGCAACCACAAGGGCCTGAGTTCAATCCCTGGTTCCACAAAAAAAAAATAAAAAAATAAAAAAAACAAATAAAAAAATAAAGGCACACTTGAAATGAACAGAATAAACATATTTAAGACTATGAAGTGGGCCTGTCCTTAGCTCAGTTGTTTAAGCGCCTGCTCATGCAAAGGCAGTCAGGAGCAGGATACCACAGTGTCATCCCCAGCTCCACCTGCCTTACCTGACCTGCCCGCCCTTCAGGCAGCCTGAGCCTCTAAAAAAAAACTTCTTTGGGGGCCTGTCCATTAGCTCAGTTGTTTAAGTACCTGGTTAAGGAAAGCAGTCAGGCTCAAGATTCTGTGATCCCCAGATCCTCATGCCTTATCAGACGTGCCCTTAAGTCATCCTGAGCCAGCCCCCCTCCCCAAAAAATCCTTCAGGGGACAACCCACTCAGGGTCCCCCCTCTTGTCCCTTTCTCGGACAGGAGCTTTCTTCCCAATAAATATATTCTAAAAAAAAAAGACTATGAAGTATTTATTACTCAAGTTGTTATGGTAATAGATTCTAATAAAACTCAGTTTTCTTAAAGAAATTAGTTATAAACAACCAAATTTAATAATTTTAAACAGAGGCAAACTTATTTAGTAGTATATTAGGTACCATGTACTTTTCTAAATTTATCTTCTCAATAATAACAAGGTTTGTAATACTCCATTAAATGTTGAGCTACTCAACAGACATCATGTTCCATGCTTTACACAGAACAAGGACTACATGAGTCCAAGAACAAACGCCCACAGTATTTTATACATGAAGAAAATGAAGATATACAATATTAAACATTACAGATCACACACACAATGTATCTGAACCTCCAAGTAAAGCTTCCACCAACTAACAATACCATAAAGTACTACTGAACATCAAATTAAGCTTAAGCCATTAAAGCAAATCAACTTACTCATTTTAATAGCATGCAATTGCTTACTGCCAAATGTTTGTATTTTAAGTTCTCTTACTGATTGTAACCATCATATTTTAAGTATTCAAAGTATTGGGACTGCAAATGAAGCTAATTATAGAAACAGTAATACAAACCATTCCTTGCCATGGTGGTGGTGGTCCCATGTTATGAAATTCCCTCACATAATCATTGTAGGACTAAAATAGAAGATGATAATGTCAATAAAAATACGAGTCATCTCAAGATTAAAAACAAATCAGAACCTGGCTTTATCTACATTAAATACATAAAATTTAATGCTTACCCCATTTAAAAACACATCTCGGCGAACTCCTGAAAATCGTCTGTTGGGAATAAGATTTGTGAAACTAAATTCAGGTAATTCATAAACTAGTTCCAAGAATGTAATTCAAAGTAAAGAAAGAGTGAACCCAACTTACCTATCTACTTCTTGGTATCTTGGATCCTTTAAATACCCTGTTCAAACATCAAGCATTTCAGTAAATCAAATTTTTATTTTTTATTATGGCATCACAATTAAACCTTCATTATGTCATTTTAATTCTTCTCATGAAATATGTACTTTAAGTGATAACTATTATTATTACTTCTAGAGATCTTTCATATACATCTTCTAAGTTCATGACCCAAGTTTTGCTACAATTTCATTTTGCAACCACAGAGAAACAGGGAGAGGAACTATCTTGACATCTGTAACACAACTTTTTAAAAACAAACGTTTACCTTTTACCTTAAGTATATACACGCCTTGCTAGATAAACCACAGATTACATGTTTTTAAAAGATATTCAATGAAGAACACAAAATTGCAAAAGTTGCAAAAATGAAGGTATATACATTTTAAATGAAAGAATCATGGTGATAAGAGGAAGAAGTATCTTTCCCCAAACAAATTATTTGCACTAGTACAACAATATATTCCCCTGGAGAAAAGAATGAGGCTTCAATCAAAGTACTTTCTATGCAAAAGTATTATAAAGTTCACATAATCCCCAAATTATGTATTACCAAAGTTGAGTGTATTATTGTGTTCTAAATGATCACCGTTCTTAATTATAACTTGTAGTTTAGCTCCAGTAAACAGGCTAATTGAAAAGCTGCACTTAAATTACGAATAGCATATTTTTCCATCCTCTACAACTATGACTTTACTTTGCAAAATAAAGCAGAGTTTAGTTCCTAAAAGGTGTATGTCACATAAAACACTAATGAAACAAAAAGAAAAACAACATATAAGACCATTTTCCCCTTAACTATAATCTTAAATACATGTACACATAAATTTCCATTTTTGCAAAATTAGCAATTTTAGATAATTAACAGATTATGATGACACACTGGAATTTTAAAAGTAGAAAGAATTACTAATGAGAACTACTAAAGATTTTTTCAGATTTAAGTAGTCCTGTCCTAATTTGTTTACTTTTATAACTATAGGATCATGATAGAATTTTGGTGGTTTTAATCACTGTTAAGTCAAATATCTGCAGGATTATAAAATATTAACCTGGTCTCTGGTGAAACTCAGGGGGATAGTCAATCCTTGGTTTCTTTCTGCTGTTATGAATATCATAATCTTCTGGTCGACGCCTACACAAATTAGACACATTAGAAATTAAACCAAAAACTGCTGGGAGAACAAATAGCAAAGCAAGTTTTTGATGGAGATAAGTACAAAGAATAGCTCATTACTTGCTTGAAGTAACATTAAGTTTTAGTGAGCAAATTATCTTAACATTCCTAAATTTTAATTATTCAAATTCCTATGAACCAAACCTTAAATGCACTGCTGGAGGTAGGTATTCTCTGCAATCTCATGCTATGATGAGATAACCACAAAGAGTAATCTGATTAAAACATACAAATCACATTTTAGTAGTCCAAACAGAAGTAAATGAGCCATCCTCAAATTAATGTAAATATCCCGTTTAACAAAACATTTATCCAAATAAAGTTGCCATTTAAATAAAAATGAAAACAAAAAAATAACATCTTTATTGTACAACAGACAATCCTAAAATCTATTTAAACTTTGTCACTTGAGGTTAAGTCTAACTAAAAAGTTCTTGAATATTTTTCCTGCTTTGCACAAAATTATTACTTCTTGTAAATATCAAAAATCTGATATTTAATAAACTACTTCCACAAGTTTTTAAAGATGTAATACTTTAAAAAACTTATTATTCCTTAATAACATTTTTTCTATACTCAATCACATTAAGGAATTAAAGAACTTCTCATTGTCTTATAAAACTTTCACAAATTGGTAACAGGTTACAAATTCTAACTAGTTCAAACTACTCCTCTGAATTTTACTATTTACAGAGGACTGCTCTTTACTGTCTTTTATAAATCTTAATAGTCAATGTATAACATAAAATATACTTTAGTAACATTTAAATCTAAACAAACTTAAAAAATCTGTATTTAAGACACTTTTTTTACTCTTAATACTAAATAAAAACTAACCTTACATATCTTTTTTCATGTATTTCTGAGTATTAACTACTAACTTTTGCAAAACAACTTAATTCAAACTGTAAAGTTAAGTGCAACAACCCCAACCACCCCCAACAGAATAAAAACAGTTGCATCCATAATAAGCAATACTAATAAAATTAAAAGCTGGTTTAAAAAATTAAACATACCGCTTTCTTGTAGTTTGGGGAGTGCATTTACGACCGGTATAAAACATGATAGTAACAGTTCATATAGTAGTCCAACTACTGACTTTAAGCTGTAAGCCACATACATAAATGGAGGCCCTGGCAGGCTTGAGAGAAGGTGTAGTGGTGTATAAGTATAGTTTGCAGTCCATTGCAAAACTGAGGTAAAAACTTCACTTGTATATACTGTATTGCACTGGAAACCTCTTAGCTTAAACTTCAAAAGACATCTTGGTGCTCAGTCCTTTTAAGCCAAAAGTAAGGGGCTCTGCCAGGTTTCCTCCTACCTATTCGACAGTGTCCTTAAGAAATGGGACTCTTGTTGGATTATCTGTACCTACCACAGGATGTTTCCACCAAAAGGAAACTTAACCAAAGGTTTCATCCCATCAACCACATCCAATAGTCTTTAGCAGAATATTTTAGATTTAGCTGTATGCAAAGCTACACAGGGGAAGGTGGTGGGTAGAAGGGCTTAAACCAGTCCTTTGCAAAGACTTCTCTCCAATTCTGTAACAAGTTAAACCCCCTTTTCCTGGAAAATGCTGTTTAGTTCATAAAGTAGTGATCAATAACCATGGCGATCCTCTAAAAACCACTTTAAGTCCACAGGTACTGCCAGCATCTGGAAAAGCTGTAAACAGACACAGCAACAGCCCTTCGTTTTGGTTTGTTGCCGGGTCTCCCAGGGCCACTTGATCCCCTTTGGAAAGAACCTATTGTTTTCAGAAGCTCAGCAAGATGGGTGAATTCATTGGGTACATGTTAGAGAATATTTGGCAATGGGGTTAACACATCACGGTGACAAAATCTGAAACAGTCCCAGTAATGCTCCTCTTGAACATCAAAATAACTTAAAATATTTTATGCTCTAAATGAGGCGTCATCTTCTGAAAAAATATAAGTGATCCTTTTTATAAAAGTCCCATATCTGATAAGGTTTATCCAGAGACACACCTGAAAGAAAAGGCTGTTTGCAAAATATTAACAATTTTTTCAAATAAAGACATCCTCCTCTTCCTCCTTTCTAGCCTGTTATTAGCAACAAATGCCTACCTCATTTCATTTCTGTACTGCATTATCAGAGTACTATCAAATCTAAACTGGTTATCACGTTTAACATTTTTTTTTTTTTTTTTTTTGCATAAGGAAAGATCCCCATATTCCTCTTGAAAAATGACTGAGACCAAGGTGACCATGTGAAATCCTCAATGAAGCCACAAACTAGTCCATGCAGCTTGATTTGAGGATTTTCTCTTTCTTCTTTACCGCAGAACAAACTTTTGACGAATCACATTGCTCCATCATGTTATCCTGATACATGTGCCTACTATCAGTCCAAAGAACGTTTCTAACCTTCCCACATCCCGGACTGGCTCTCGACGGGATGGACGTCCTCTTGACCTGGGCTGAGAATGCATTCTTCTCTTGTGACGCATTTTATGAATGAGCTGATACAAGTCAATACTTTCATCAGGGGGAAAGAGAAGACAAAGCTGGGTTCCACATTCAAGTTCAATTTCCTAGAATAAGAAAACAGCCATTTTTAAGATAAAAAGAAGCTTTTAAGAAACTTGTATTTTCTTGATGAACAAGAGTAAAAAATGAAGTAGAGGATTTCTCCCCAAAAATAATAATCCTGGAAAAATCAAAGGAATATTTGAGGAAAAATACAAAAATATTAGAACAGTAATTCACCTTAATAGAAAAAACAAATGACTGTATAGCAACAATAGTAATCATTATAGACTACTAAATCATGTAACTACTAAACAAAAGAAGGCTATCCTGTAGGTTATTAACTCAATTTTCAATTAATATACTAAAATACAGTAACTACAAAGTCAACATACTAAAATACAGTAATTACAAATTTGTTATCAACTTTAAAGTTAATCAACTTGAAAATTTATTTTTAATAACAAACATTTTCACTTAATGAGGGAATGAAAACAACTATTACTTTTGGTTTAAAATTATGTGTGGGAGGGCCGGGAAGATAGCTTAGTAGAATAAGCGCTTGCCTGGTAAGCACAGGATCCTAAATTTAATCCCCAGTACTGCAAAATAAATAAATAAATAAAATAATGTGTGGGAGCTATGAGCTTCAAAGATTTGGGTTTAGGTCAAACCATTACTTAAAAAGATATAGATACATGTGTTATCTTTTCAGAGGATTACCTTCTATTTAGAAAAGTTCAGCAAAGATGCTAAATAACAATTCTGTAACATATATCTTATACAAATGGAGAATTTATTAAATAGTGCTAAAGAAAAAGCATTTCAAGCTACTTTATAATCATCTTCCCTTCAATTTTATGAATAAAAATATGAGACATGGTAGTATGCAATTAACTCACTATGGGGCAGAAGTAGAATTCCCAACTTTGAGCCTCACTTGGGCAACTTAGCAAGACTTTGTCTTAAAAACAGTTAAAGGGGCCGGGAAGATGGCTCAGTAGAATAAGCGCTTCGGCAAGAGCAAAGGCCTGAGTTCAATCCCTGGTTCCGCAAAAAACAAACAAACAAACAAACAAACAAAAAAACTGGTTTCTTTCAGAACCAGTTTAAAAATTTGGTTCAATAAATATCACTAGAACAGTTGATTTAAGTATATTAAGTTGCTCAAAGAATCACAAAACAAACCTGTCCATCACGCCCAATCTTTACTGGCTTATGTTCATTCCAAGGATTGGTGAGATGAGCTGACTTTGTGAAGGGTAATTCGCGCCTGAATACAAAGTAATAACAGTTATTTTTCACGGAACCCTGCAGACTTTATACTACTTCCACAGCAAATCACGTGAACTGCAATTTAAATGACTGAAATGTAAAAAATAACTGGTATAGCATATCTCACAGAAAGTTAAAAAACCAATTTCTTAGTTTTCAAAACAAAAATACAAACAAAAAAATCATGGATAATAATGTTGCTCGACTTAAAACGGTTATGCTGTGAAAAATTAATAGTAAAATGACATCTTAAATCAAAAATGTGTTTAGCACTGTCATGATGCACTCAGCAACTAACAAGGCTGAAGCAAGAGGATCATGAGAGTTCAATGCGAGCCTGGGCAACTTAGGGACTCTGTTCCAAAATAAAATTTAAAAAGAAACTATATAGAGATGTGGCTCAGTAGTATGTGTTTCCCTAGAATGTGCCAGGCCCAGCTACTTTAATACTAACCCCTCCAAAAGAAAATAACAAGAATGTACTTAAAACATTTACTCTAAAACCAAAGTTCAACAACCAAGTACAATGCAGTTATTGTTCACCCTAGTGACTGCGGCTAATGGAGCTGCAGCTCACTGCCGAGACCAGCATATCAAACATACCACTATCTATCACTACTCTGGGGGAGGGGAGGATCAAAACTCCAGGTAAAAGGTCAGCAACATGGCTCAGCAGACTAAGCACCTGTTTATAGACAAGCACAGAGACAGACAGGTGTTCAAGCCCCCCCACCTCCCCAGACCCGAGCAGGTCCTGGAGTCCAGCCACCAGGGAGTCCTGGCATGGTGGTGCACACCTGTAATCTCAGCACTAGGGAGGCTGAAAACAAGAGCACTAGGAGTCCAAGTTAAGGAGTGAGACCCTGTACCAAATACATGAATGAATGAATGAATGAACGAATGACAGACAGATTGATTCCAGGTAAACTTTCTACTGAATGCTTTCTATCACTTTTCCATGAAAGTAAAGTCAAAGAAGTCAAGCCATTTTACGCCAGGGACCATTTGTAGAACGCTTCAGAACACGGACTTGAAGTATTAATGCACTAAATATTAAGTACCCTCTTAAACTAGAGTATTATAAAATTAAATTTTCACACAACTTGTACAAAAGAATTGAAATTACAAAAACACCATTTTTAGGTCAGTCTAAAACTTACTTTAAAACAACAGAAGCCCAAATCTTTCTACCCAAAACTTTGTATCCAATATTAGTAGGAGGGACCTATTAATAGTTGTCCACTGCTATATTACTATACATCCCTGACATGTCAGTAAAATAGCCACTAACTTAAAGAATGTGAAGATTATTAATAAACGAAACCTTTCTTTTACAATTTAACCAATTTACTTACCACTGTGAATATGAAGATTAATACAACTAAATCTGTTGGAAGCTACTAAAAAATGAGTAATTATTTTGTCTCAAGGCCAAGAAAGGATCTTTTCTGAAATATTGTACAAAAGTATCAAGACTATTTCCTTTTGCCTTTACAACTATACACATACAGATAAAAATGTCTACCACTTCTCTGCTTAGATAACTGCCATCTCACTTTCCCAATAAACTGTTACCAAACTTTAAATTTTTAAATTATAAGTGCAAAGAAAAGTAATTCCAACTTTTAATTTTTAATATACAAACAGCAGAGGTAGTGCAGTACAAAGATATCACCAACAGCCTTACGATATCAATACAGCATCTCAACACTGTAACAGTGTATTTTTTTTGTTATAATGTATGCTATTACATGTGCAATTATTTTCACATACTATACTTAAGAGACAAAACATAATTCACATATCTAATTTTCTGTTTAGAAAAATTTAGACAGCTTCATATTTTTCCTATAAAAAATAAAGTAATGCATATACTTTTTCCACTACTGTTAACAAATTACACACTATTTCCACTCTTATGTTGGCCAATGTATGTTTAGTTCTTCACTATCCTATAGTTAAGTTTTTTTTTTTTTTTGGTGGAGTCAGGGATTGAACTCAGGCCCTCGTGACATGAGCTATCTCCCCGGCCCCTCCTGTAGTTTAGACTATTCCTTATTACTATGCTTTTTTGCCTTCTCTTATTCTTTTACATACTATTACGTAAAACAACAAGGGTCCAACCCGAATCATAACATCCCTTAATGGCTTGTTTCCATGTTCTACTTGTGCTGATATGATTTTCTAACAATCATCCTTCCGTCTTTATTCTCAACCAATACCATGTCTTTATTCTCAACCAATACCATCATCTGCAAAGTCAACTTATAATTCAAAGAACTGATATGGTCTCTTTCAGAGAATATTAAAAATTAATGTATGAAATAAATTTTCATGCATCAAGAAAACCTGACAATAAGTTATTACCATTAAAAGTAGTAGAAATGACTCAGTGTTCAAAGTAAGAAAGATTGTAAGAAACTTCTTTCTGTATACATGATTTTGGTTACATTTCTCACAAAGGTTGGTACACATACATAACACATATGAGTTCTATCTTCCTTCTCTTCCCCTCTATTCTTCTCCTAGCTTCCATCCTCTGGGCCCCTTCCCCTTCCATCTACATAGGATCCATCTCCCCCCTTCCTTATTATCTTTTATTTTGCTACTTATTTATACTTTGGGTTTCTCAAGGAAGAAAACTACGCAATGCTTAAGTTAGTGCATCTGACTTCACTTATCATTAGTCTCAAAGTACACATTTTCCTACAAACGGTACAAATTTATCCTTCATTGCAGCATGCTCCACTGGGTATAAATACTACATTTTTCTTTCCCTACTTGCCTATCTATTCCTTTGTTGATGGATATATAAGCCTTTTCTAAAACTAGCTATGTAAACTGTGCTGCTATACCCAAGTATGCATGTATACCTGTGATTTGATGTGTTTTATTCTTTAGAGAAGACACTAAGGGGAACAGAGACTTGTCAGCACTTACTGTTTGGTTCCTTGATGATGGCCAATCTTTCCAGAGTTAAGGTAAAATCTCAAATGTTTTAATTTACATTTCTCTAATGGCCAGATACTCAACATTTCTCCATGTATTCAATGGTCATTTGTACTTTTTATGAGAAATATGTACTCATTTATCTATTTTTTGACAGGTCTTTCTCGTGGGTAGGTGTGTCTAATTTTTGAGCTTTTCACAGCCTCTCTATACCTTAAGTCTTTTGTCTAAGGAATAGCTGACAAATATTTTCTGTTCTTTAGGTTGTCTCTTCATTGCGTTAGTTGTTCCTTTTGTTTTGTAGCTTTCTGACATAATCTCTTGATTTTTTTTGATGTTATTTCTTGTGCAAATGGGTTTCTATTTAGAAAGTCCTGTTTACAACCATGTCTTCAGTGGTTTTACCTATTTTATTTTCCAGCAGGTTATATCTCTCTAAAAACTTAGATCATTGGGGGCCTGGCCCTAGCACAGTTCTTTAAGTGGCTGCTTCCACAAAGCTATCAGGCTCAGGTGGCTGTGGTTTGATCCCCACAACTCAAGGCAGCCAAACCTGCCCTGAAGGCATTCGGAGAAAAAAAACAAAAACAAAAAAACAACTTGGATCACTGATGTATTCTGATTAAAAAGTTGAATCTGAATCCTATTTCAAAAGATTACAATCTCAACTAAGCATGTATTACTAACTTTTCCAAGTAAAAACTAATTATTCACAACCAAATCTGTCATATTCACAACTGTTAGTCAATTCAGTATCTAACGTTCCATTCCAGAGTAACTAAGACATGTTAAATCATTAAATTTACCTAGATGTGACAAACATCCCAAGCAAGTAAAATACAAAAAAATCTTGAATAGACCTTTGAATATCAAACTGGACTATAAAGGCAATCCAAGGTAAAGAATGGAAATGGGGGTGTGGGGGTACAAGTGTAAGAACCCCAGAAAATGATGTAAATAAACCACTACTGAGTTCTAAAATTATTCCCAAATGAAAATCAACTCCAAAGAAGACCAATTTTAATGATCTATACTAAAAGGCACAATTTACCTGCAAATCCAGTCAATTTTAAAAACACCACCCAGCATTTTAGCACTCATTCCTGCTGGAAGCACCCAGTGTATAGGAGACCCTCCATGGTGTGATTCTGAAGAAAGTCTTGCGAAGCCTATGAGAATCAGAATACCAAATAGTATGAAAATGATATCATGAATTTTTTATGTTATGACCATATTATTTTTACTCTTACCTTGAAATTTTCCACTTTCTCTGACAGAAAATATTAAGATAACACTTCTTGCAGATCTAAATGCTAAATTTAATTTCTTCTCATTTACAGGCAGCGTGGACCATACACCCTATATAAGAATATAAACTGAAATTAACTGCAAATCTAATTCACAAAAGACCAAATGCTACAAAATTTCAATGTGCTTTAAATTCTAAAGCTATAATGAAGATCTTATTCACTATAAAAATAATCTAACTTACAAAGAATTCACAAAAAACATGGATGAAATCACCAACTTTATAAATTCATTAAAGCAAGAGTGAAGGTGACCAAATCTTACTAAATGTGGTATCTATATACTGAAATAAACTACCCATTATTGTTTTAAAATCACAACCATTTACTCTGGTAAAATTTATATCATTTGAAGGTGAAGCACAACTTGTACATTTGTCTTCCAGTATATATAGTCAACCTAATAATTTAAATTGACTTTTAAAATCATAAATCAAAATTTCCTGTCAAAGTATTTCTACAGTTTTTCTACTTAATTTCAAACTTTTATGTAATGTTGAACTAGAGTATCAGTCCTTATTCATTTAAGAAACAATTTAACCAGTTCAAGACAAAGAGATAAAAGGGTAAAGAAAGGCAGAAGCTCTAACATACTTCCACATCAACTACACATTACTTATTCACACAAAGTGCTTAATTACACGACCCTGATCCACTTCAGCTGAAAAAGACACACGATAATTAAATGAGCTATTTAATGACTCAGGTTTATAAAGTTTTAGCCATAAGCCTTAAATTAGAAACAAAGACAGAAACAGTGACAGACATGGTTAGAAAAATATTTTACTTTATTTGTAATCAACTGAAATGTTACTCTACTTAAGTCAAGAATTTAGGGGCTGAGAAGATAGCTCAGAGGCGTAAGTGACTGCCTGGCAAGCGCAAGGTCCTGAGTTTCATCCTCAACACACACAAAAAATATACTACCCGGTATAACACACAAATGTATTTTTTTTCTGTAACGACCTTACAAGTATCCTATAACAGAAGATTTTCTATTAAGTCTGAAACAGGACTTTAAAGCTACCATTCTTTTAAAATCCAAGTGACCTCATGTAAGAAACTTTTCACAATAATGGTTTCTTTTCAAAAGATGCTCAAAGTATAGGGGCCAGGGAGATGGCTCAGTGGAATAAATGCTTGCCTGGCAAGCGCAGGAGCCTGAGTCCAATCCCCAGTTCTGCCAAAAGATGCTCAAAGTATAAAGTAACACCATAACACAGAAGTTATTTATCTAAGGAAACTTTTAAAAATATTAATACAATGCATAAGCAACTAGATATAAAAAAAAGACAAACATCTTTTACATTACAATATAGTCTTCCACGTTTACGGTTTCTAAAGTGGTATTTAAAATACTGAAATTAGTGTTTAATTGCCTAACTAACCAAAGAGCAGGGTCATGAGTGCTAAGTGGGCTGTAGATTTTTAAAGCTTTAATGAAATCACCCTCTCTTAAACTATTGTAGAGACTCAAGTGTACCTCCCCATTTAAATACGTGAAGACCTGAGTTCAATCCCCAGTATAAAAAAATAAAAAAAAAAAGAACAGGACAGTTTCAACAGAACTGAAGCTAATACCTTAGCTTTGGCAAGAGACACATTCTCATGGTTGTTACTCTTTATGAGGAAAAATCTTGCATCCTGAAGGACATATTTGAGTTTACTAGTTTGATCTGAAAAAAAGAAATCCAAACTGATTAACCACAAAACAGTATCACCCTCCATAACCCACCTAAACTTTTAAAACACAACAAACACCCATTCAACCTAGAAAACTAAGCCACAACATATAATAAATGCAAAACTAGAAGACAACTAGCATTCTGCAACAAGGTGAGTCTAACTGTGTGATGTTCCGATCTATCAGAGCTGCATTTAAATGTGAAAATACTGAAAGTTTTATAGATTTTTACCAGATTCATTTAATGAACAATAATAAGCTATCAAATGTGCTTAGTATGTTTATATACATACACCGTTACTGTATCCAAAGAGCAAAATATTCTGAAATATTTTGATGTTGTACTAAAATATATGCAGAAAAAGTAGAACATGAAGCTTTCTATGTCAGAGTACATTATTTTTCTCCTTAACGTAATACATCGGAACATTACTATATTAAAATCAGCTACTAATGGAGACCCGATAAAGCAAAATAAGGACTCTTATGGAGCATGCAGTGAAAACAAATTTCAAATTTAAATGATACCTTTTCGGACAGCACGAACGGAAGATGATAATTTCTCATGCTTCTTTTCTGAACCTGTATTTAGCCAAAGTACATTTGTTCAGCTTGAGCTTTAGTAGAGGTAAAACAAAATTTCTACAGTCTTGTCACATAAAATTCTCATTCAAGGCAAATTATTCTTCCTGGCGCACCCACACACACACAAAAAAAATACTCCACAATGTGTACGAGTGTTTCGTTTTTGGGTTGTTTGAATTTTTAAAAAATGTATTTTAACAGTTTTCCCACTCAGAAAGCTAGTCACTAAATCATCATCTTCCAAGGGAGAAAAAAAAGTGAAAAATCCACTTAAGCAGTAACAGAAGAGGATTAAAATAAGAAAAAGCTTAGTGTTCTGTAGAATTACTACATTGAACATGCCAAAAATCAGTACCAATAGACGTCAACATTTTCACATTATACTACAACCTCCACACACTTTCTAAAGCAGATTTCATTAGCATCAGTCAGATAGTACCATAAACAAAAATGATTATTACCTGCATATGACTCTGACGCAGAACTTCCACTCCTATCAAAAACAATAGGTGATATGCCTCTAGCTCTCTTCCTTTCCTTCTTCTTCTCATCTTGAAAAAGGAAAAAAACAAAACAGAAAAGATTTTTAAGGCTATAACATAGAAACTAACACAGATACTCAAACAAGAATGTTCCATTATGCATCTGTTTTTCACAAAGCTCTTTAGCATTAGTCACTATTTATTTCTGAGTCCCTCAATTTCCCTAAGATTACCATGTAGAAGATACTGTACAAAAAGTAAGGACACTTTTATTTCAATCAATAAAAACAGATGTGCTGATACCTGTGATCTCAGCAATGTGGGAACAAGAGGAAGGATCTCAAGTTCAAACCCGGCCTAACAACTGAAGAATGTGTCTCAAATTTAAAAACACAATGTCTGCAGATATAGCTCTGTGAGAAAGCTGGGGTTCTATCCCCAGCACCAGTTAAAACATGGAGAAAAACAGCTTTAACTGAGATATCAGATATTTAATTCCTCAATATAGAAAGCCCTGACTAAAGTTTTCCAACAGGTGAAAACCTGCAAAGTGTATGTATTTTTTCCAAGAAAATTTACTATGTCCTTTCAGTGTACCACACATCACTCTCCTAAGTCTTTGTCAAAATTAAGCTACCATCTTCATCAGAACTTCAAATTTGATTTTGACAATATTTAATCTGCACCAGAATCCAAGGACTTTAAATGATTCCCTTCCACTGCCAATGCTTATATTTCTTTGTTTGTAGTATAATCCTCCTTAACCATTTCTTCCCTAGATCACTGTTTACAGCACTTTAAAAAATAATTAAAACTTATTCTCAAATTCAATGAGTCTGTATTCCTCTAAAATGGCTGGAAATCTATAGACAAAGAAGGTTTAGATTGCCCAACATAAAAGCATTACAAGCTTAATTCATAACTTTATAACCATATATCAGAACTTAATGAAATCAAGGTCTCGTCGCATTTTAATTACATGATATCCTCTCTTCTCTTCAGCTAAAATATGAAGTTTAGAAAATGCATACACTTTTTGTAAAAACTACAGAAAGCTGAAAAAAATCAGTCATTATGTATGCACCATGACAGCTATTTAAAAAGCTTTTGATAAATTATTTCCCTTTATCCTTACAGCAAATTCCCAGGACATTCTGATTCACACAAGAAATCACACAGGAGATAGCTGGCCAGGTTTCAGTTTTTCACTGGGAGAACAGACTCAAAGGTAGGTCTTTCTGCTTTAGAAGACAAGCGCTAAGCTCTGGTGTTTCACTGTGCAACAAAAGATATTCCTGAGAAGAATTCAAACTGCCTTATGGCTTTTTTTCTTTGGGGTTGTGGTATGTGCCCTTTTCTTTCAAGAACAATGTTAAATTTTCTTTCCTTGGATTGTTCCCTTTTTAAATGAGTTGACCAGTTTAAGGATTACATATGTCTCACTGCTGTATAAAATTTATCAAATGGTTCAAAATGAAAGGATCACTTAATTTTCATTACTCTCCCAACTATTACTCTCAGATCAAAAGAATAATGAAATCATCTAAGAAAAGCTAGCAGTGTGATGCTTTTATAAGTTACTAAAATTTACTGAGGACAAGTTTTTAGAGCCTATAAACCGGTAACGAAACTGAAGTAAAATTCCTTATATTTTATAAAGTGACATTTCCTAATCAAGGAGTTCAAACTTTTCCCCATTTTTCTTTCACTATGAAGGGAAAATTCTTTTTTGTAAACAAGATCTTGAGTCTGGGGAGATAGCTTGGCAGTCTAAGCACTTGCCTGGCAAGGACTAGGGCCCAGGTTCGATCCCTGGTACTGCATGTCCTGTGGGGTGTGCCATGATGGCAACTGAAACCAGGCATGGTGGCACACACCTGTAATCCCAGCCCTAGGGAGACTGAGACAGGAACACCACGAGTCTGAGCTCTATAGTGAAACTCTATACTAAATAAATAAAAATTTAAAAAAAAAGAAGAAAAGAAAAACAAGGTCTCTTTACGTAGGTTAGGCTGACATTGAGCTATGCGGCCTAAGCTGGCCTTAAACCCCAGCAATCTTGCCTGTTTCCCAAGGACTGGGATTACAAGCATGCACCATTATGTCAGGCAGGAGGAAATACTTTATGAGAAAAACAATTTGCCACATATTAACTATGATGTTTTTTCTTTTTTGCAACAGAATCTTGTTATGTAGCTCAGGCTGGCCTTGAACTTGAAGTGTTCTTCCTGCCTCAGCCTTCTGAGTGCTAGGATTATAGATATGTTCCACCATGTCCAAATGGATGTATAGTTTCTAAAGGAGGCTCCACAGAAATAAAATTTTAATAAAAGGAAAATTAAAGAGTATCAGATATCTTTTAAACTCATGAAAAAGGTACACATTTGTTAACTTTTCTCCACAAAAGTATAATCCTGGAATACTCTGCCAAGATTATCTAGGAGCTTATTAAAAAATGGAAACTACTTCAGATCCTTTCCATGTAAGTGTCCATTGTTTGACTTACTACAAACATTGAAGACTAAGAAATGCTGCTAACATAAACACCAAAAGGAAAATGCCTGTAACAATACATTCCCTACTCCTCTAGACAGTTTCATACACACAGAACTAAATATTCATTATTGTCATCCACAATTCATATTGCCAGTGCATTTTTACTGCCTATCCTTCATAAATTATAAAAGATCCAGGTCATCTATTTGTAAACAGCATGATGAGAGGAAGATTCTGTAAATTTTGATATCATACCCAACTACCCATCTATTCAGTTAAACCCATTTACTTTCTTCAAGTACGTAAACACTTCAATCTCCAACTTTTGTGAGGAAATGGCTGAAGGCACTTAAATAATCATAAGAAAATAGCTGGCCATTTAACTTACACTGTTATCAATCTACTTACTACCAATCCATTACCATAGTGAAATATTATGTAACAAAACTGTTTCAAAACATTTTAATGTTTAGTACTCTGTGCTAATGTAGCACATCTGACAGCATCTTGAAATAAGACAAACACAGAGGCTACAATCACTACTTTGTGGCTAGGCCTCTGTAAATTTCTTTACTGGTCCTCTGCTATGCTCTACAGCTAGTGACTGCAATTGGGCTTAAGAGTTTTTTCTCTTGGATAGGGGTAATGAGGTAGGACAGGTAGTACTGAAGAGATGACTGATCCCAGATAGCTCTTATTCTACAAAAACTTTATACTGCTTTTCATCTTGCACAATGACAACTTAGAACTCCACTGACTGTCTCAGGCAGACAACTCCCAAGTACAGAAGTGGAATGCAAGTCAAGTAAAAAAAGAAGTTCTGTGGGTCTACTGCTGCATGATGAAAATATAAGGGACTTCTACCAAGGAATATACTACCCAGGGGAGAGGTTCCACGTGAATATACTGCAAGAACATCATTACTAAAATAAGCTGCTATAGGCTACCTAAAAATCTAAAAACCAACATTAAAACATAAATATACTTGTACACAGAGAAGACCGGACGTATGCTAATTTATGACATTAATGTGTAGCCAAACAGTACCTTTATACTAACATAATTCTTACTCAAAATTACTCTACTGGATTTATAAGACTTGACAGCATATAATTAACTATGAAAATCACAAAATCATCCTACTACTATTCCCCAAAATCTCAAAATTTTTAACTTTAATTTAAACATTCAAAAGCAAAACCAATCAAGTCCTTTGAAAAAAACCCCCAACATTTTCCATATAAAAACAAAGTACCTGAACCATCTGTGCCTGAACCAGATCTGACAGATCCATCTGTGAAGGAAACGGATTCAGAACCAGAGTCACTAGCCTCACTTCGAGTATCATAATCATTTCCCTCTTCCTTCTGGTCTCTCTCATCTTGTTCATATTCTTCTTCCTCTTCCTCCTCTTCTTCCTCTTCCTCCTCCTCCTCCTCCTCTCCCTCTTCATCTACCTCCTCCTCTTCCTCTGCATCTTCTTCCACCTCCTCCTCCTCCTCAACATCTTCCTCCACTCCTTCCTCATTCTCAGTGTTGTTGCCTTGCTCATCAGAAGAACCACTGGTGCCAGTCTCGTGGTCAGAGCCATATTCTTCAGAATTCACTTCTTCCTTAGATGACTGGCTGGATCTGCTTGCACGTCTATCAACTTCTAGCCCAATTCTCTGATGTTTAAAGAAAAAGGGAATCAGCAGTCATATAACAGACAAAGTCAAGATGAATAAACAGTTCTAAAGCCTCAAAAAGAACTGCTTTCTGTTTTATATCTGCAATAATATTTACTACCTCAGAAACATCTGGTGTAGGAGATTTGGCCCTCCTCTCAGGATCCCTTTTCCGTAAGCAAGTTTTCTCAGACTGACTCTTGTAAGGTTCTCGGGAGGCACTGCTTGATAGACGAATTTTTCGATCAGCATCTAGACGCTTGTTTCTTTCAGATCTTTGATATTCTTCATTTTTATATTCTGTGACTGGCTTTCCTTTTGTACTAACAATTCTTTTGTTATTGCTAACAGATGAGCTTAATGGCTTAGAAATCAATTGTCTTGAATGGACAGAAGGCTTTTGTCGCTTGGCATCAGTAGATTCCATTCGATCACTTTTTCGTTTTGATCCTATAAAAAACAATTTAAAAGATATATAAAAGTATTGACAGTATTCTTTAAGATCCAAAGATTTACAAATGACATGGGTCAGGAAGAAAAAGCCTCATAAATGTCTTCTAAACTATTTTTACTCTACATTTAATCTAAAAGACAATTCAGCTTTCAGCTATTAAAGTAAACTCATCTACCAAAGGAATGTCACCTATTTAAAAAAAATACTCATAGGCAATAGTGTCACATCTAACAATCTGTCATATGTTTTGTTAGTAACCTCTAAGACAAGTACAATAGCAGAGTGATTTCAAGAAATTAAATCTCTTAACTTCATTGTTATTTTTTTCAAAATAATAAGATTGTAACATACCCTTCTTTTCATTTTTATCTTGTTCACTCTCTGGATTATATAGTTCATCATCCTGTTCTGGAACTTCAGTTAAAATATCATCTAAAACATTGAGTTCACCATCTGCAAACAAATTTAAAAATTAGTAGGAAGAAAGTAACATTAAGCATTTATTTTGAGTACTGACTACTTATGAAACTCTAACTCACTGAGCACGATAGCACAAGCACTCTCAATGGTGAAGCAAGAGGATCAAGTTTGAGTCCAGTCTGGGAAATTTAGTAAAATTAAAAAAAAAGACTGAGGACTGGAAGATGCAGCACAGTGCAAAGGCCTCAGGTTCAACTGCCAGTATCATAGGAAGAAGGGAGGAAAGAGAGAATGAAAAAAGGAAGAAAGAAACCAATCAACCATAACCCTCAAGGAGATCTTGTTTCAGGAACAACACCCAAAAGTAATTACTACAAAACAAGGGACTATGTAGCCTGTAAAATATAAAAAGATAAGCACCAGCTTAATAAAATTAACATCACTAACAAAAGTTTTTATTTCAGCAAAGTATGTGAAAATTACTATGCCTGGAATAGCCTAATAACTAACAACTTATACAGTATTATGAAAGTTGTATTTTTGTTTATTAGAAAAAAAGATGTGACTGATCAAGGTGTGGTAGGGCATTCCTGTAATCCAGCATTAGGCAGGCAAGCTGAGACAAGACTGAGTTGCATGCCAGTCTGGGCTACTTAGCAAGTTTCAGGCCAGTCTATACAGCAGGAACCTGTCTCGAAACAACAAAACAAAAAAAATTACTGAAAAGTTATGGTATGTCAAATAAAACAGCTCACATCTGTTTGCAATAATTCCTTCAAAATCTGAAGAGTGGAAAATGTTTAAAGTACATGGTAAATTAAAAATAAAATGGGTTTTATTATTTAAAAGTACCAAATTCCAACTCAGATACTAGTTACAATTTTAGAAAGTACCAATAACTTTTTTCTAGACAAAAGACATGAACCAATGCTTAAGAAATATCTTGTCACTTAGACATTTTAGCCCTTTCACATCACACATAGACATACCAATGAAAGACAAGGCACGTTCTGTAATTACTTTACAGATGAAGGAAAACAAGGAGGTGAAGTAAGCAAGTCAGCAGAAAAGTACGTAGTCAGCTTATGTGAGGTGGTTGAGCCCTACCACAGAAAAAAATAATTATGGTGGGGGTAGAAGCTCAAAATTTCAAATGACTAGAGTTGTTTAGTCTAGTCTGATGGGCATCTGGATTCAGTTCAGGCTTTCCAAGCCTATAGTCACTTAAATGTAGAAAATTACATATAACTTAAAGTATAAAGGACTTAATACAGTTACAAAATGTTAAAAGGTCATAGATATTACTGCTGTAATTTTATCCATGATATCAACATACCAACTGTGCAGTTTTATAACAAACTAGCAAACAAGATGCTAAAAAACCAAACTTGACCTATAGCCTTTTCCAGCACAGCCTGCAGCTATAAGTATGTTTATTATTCAAGATTTTTAAAAAATAATGACAGGATTCTGTAACGTAGCACAACTACCTGGCTGGCTCAGTATAGTACTTTTTTCCACAACTGAAATCATTTATATATACACTGAAATATGATGCATGGGGGAAAGTTCTGGAAGTCAGGAAATTTAAGCTGCCTCTTCAGAGTTAGGTACTCGGCAAATACTGTCTTTTTGAGCTCCAGTTTATTCACATTGAATAAGATGAATTATGAATAAAAAGATTTGTTTGCAAAAGTAAAAAGGCAATTAATTAAATCTCCTGAAAAGTATTTTAATCTATAAGTTCTTATCACTATTATATTCTAATAAAGTTCCAATTAACTGGGACGTTATATTATAAAAAATTTAAAAAGGAAATCACAAAACTCTCCATCTTCAATAAATTTATATTCAAGTCCTAATAACCTACTACTGAGTAAGACAGCAAGAGAATAAATCATTTTTCCCCCCCAGTACTGGGGCTCAAACTCAGGACATTAGGTTTGCCAAGCAGGCACTTTTGGCTGCTGAGCTGTCTCCGGCTGCTACTACTTATTGCTCATGGTTCTGGAAACCAACTACAGCCCCTCTTACGGCTGCAGGCAGACATCTGGAGACAGAAGCATCTGAAGACTACTATGTTGCATTTAGGCTAAAGATTAAAGGTAACTAGGGCTTCTCAGTCATTTTTCTCTATAGTCATCATTATGGCAGCTTCAGGTTGGGGTTCTTTTGGAAAGAAATAATCTCTTTAAAAATAAGGTAATATGGGGCAGGCCTGACAGCTCTGTAGACTAAAGCGCCTTCTTAGGGAAAGCACAGCGGCCAGGTTTTGATCCCTGGCGTGCCGTGCCAGCATAGCTGGCAGAGCGCGCTGAAACAGCGATGTAGACTGGGCGTGGTGGGATGCCCCTGTATTCCCCACACTTGGGAGGCTGAAAACAGGAGAATCACTACCAGTCCCATCTATGTAGTGAGATCCTGTAGCCCCTGTCCTAAATACAGAAAAAATAAATAAATACATAAACATAAGGTAATACTCACTTGGTCTAGAGTAGTTTTCTTTAAACTACTTTAGCACTTTAAATCATTTTCATTGTCCTGAAATTTAACATTATTCATGTGGCACATAAATAGGTTAAGTATACAATACAGTATATTCAATTACTTTAAAGTAGTTTGATGTTAACACTCCAGCTGGCTATTATAAACAGTAAAAAGAACACGTTAGCAATGTCCAATGAAAGTTCTATAAACACAACATGTACACTACCATAATACTAATTATTAAAGAGTTATAGAACTTGACTATTTTTTGGATGTCTACAAAGAAAACTGTACAGATGCTGAAAATCATTTTTAAACCTCTAAACTGTGTTTCAAAATTGAGAAGGCATAAAATCAGTATTTTAAAAATGTACAAAAAAATAAGCTCAGGACTGGCAAGATAGACTAACCTGGGTTCAATCCCCAGTACCACATGCCCTGCCCCCAGGGCATGCTGAGCTGGCCCTGAAGACTGGGCTTTTTGGTGCACACCTATAATCAAAGCACTGGGGAGGCTGAAAACAGCATCACTATGAGTCTGAGCTGTATAGTAAGACCCTGTACCAAATACATTAAAAAAAAAAATTTGCTCAATGCTTAATAGCATCTCCATTTCAAAATAAAATTCAAATTATTTTGAAATTACATATGTATATGAAAGAGTAAAATTAGCTTCTGGATGTTTTTTAAAAACTCTGAAGACTTAATGCAAAAGCCCACATTTTTAAATTTAAGGACTACTGATGACGAGACCAGATTTTCACCTGAAAACTACCAGCTGGAACAGTCACAACATACAGAAGTTAACATGCAAAGCCTCTGTGGGACACAATCTGGATTTATGCTCAGTAAAGTAGTGCTGCTTAACTAATACTACAATGTAAACAGAGAACACGATTGCTCTTTACTTTTTAACATACTACTATCTTTCAACATACTATTTGCTTCACCCTAATATGCATTTCTACAATCCCTGAATAAAATTAGTGCAAAACAATTTTTTTTTGTTTTTGTTTTTTTTGCAGAACCGGGGACTGAACTCAGGCCCTTGCACTTGCCAGGGAAGCACTTATTCTGAGCCAACTCCCCAGGCCCATCAATTTCAAAAAAACTAAAGCTCAGTTCAAGACACTGAGGCACAAAACACGTAAGTACACTTTTAGCATATAGTCAAGCATAAAGGAGGATATGTTTAGAGAAATGTATAACGAGGCAATTCTCTCAAACTGTAAACATTGTGAACAGTCTTCACTGACTTACAAGACTAGGCAATATAAATGCTAAGGGATAGCCTTCACATATGTTGCTCATTGCTAACTGAAATATTACTGTATCACCCTATTTTGTCAAACTGTAGGAAAGCTAATATGAACAATCCTATTCAACTACAGCGAAGATTGGCTATGCTGAGAAGATATAATGCTTTCAGTATCCAACTCTATTCCCTAACCAGGATACTTGGAATCTGACTTTAATGTTGCTTTAATTAAAAATCTAGTAGTAGCCTAATAGTTTGATTCCTCTGTAAACATACAATCATTTGTGCATATTTTATATTCATATAACCTAATGTATTTGGACTTTATCACTCTTCACGCAAACTAGTACAATTTTAGTCACTTTCACAAACACACACCGACCCATTGAGGTAAAGATACAGACTGCCAGGCACAAAAGGTAAAACAAAGAAATAAAAAGAATCATTGTATTTTGGAAATTGTTTAAAAACTGGCAGGATGTTAAAAGTAAGCTATTTCTGTGTCGTCTGACTAGAGTTTTGCTTTAGATAAACATGAAAACTGGCTTTTAAAATACAGTAGGTGGTTTAGCCTTAAGAATTTATCTGCAAAATATAAATTCTAAATAAATGCCCAAAGAACTAAGTGACTTAATCAAAATTTTCTATCTCACAATTCTGTATTCAAATTCAGTGGTTTCTCCATTATATCATACTGTTACCTTAGTCTTGAAATTTTTGACTCAAAGTCACAAAAGTCAACTCTGGGATAGCAATGTAGAAAATAAGCTTTATGTGGGACAGAAGCTTGTGGGTCAGAAGATACAAAAATACTTCAAGAATCAGCACATATTAAGGCTTAGTATTTTAAAAAAGAAAACAAAACCTTAAATACACATACTTCACATTTTGTTTTCCAACCCAGGCACAAAGCATGTTATAGGTCTTTAATTCACTTAAGAAAGGAAGAGTTTCTGGAGCTTATCTTCTATTATCTTACAAAGTACATTTCACATTATATTAGTCTCTACCTCTGTCAATGGCATTATTTTCATTCATTTCATTGAATGAAAAAATACCATTTTTGTTCAAAATCATCTTTCTTAGAGATAACATTCAGAGGCTTGGATTTTCTATCCTAACAAATTTTTATCTTCCAAAAGGTACTAACTGAAGCCCAGGGATAGAATTTAAAATTTTTCACCTTCTATAATTGGTTAGGAAGAAAAAGCAGTGTCAACTATCCTATATTTTATACCCCACTGAAATGTAATTCTATGCTAGTCTTTCAATAGCAAGGCCCATAGTATTCATATATACATCTACATATGTATGTGTGTGTGTCCATATTTGCATGTATGTCCACAAGCGCTACAGCTGAGAAAATTCTTACCTTTGGATTTCATATCTCAATTTAGTCAGCTGCTAGTCAAGTCCAACCATAAATATTTAAAACATACAATGAAAATTACTGCAACAAAAGGAACCTGATGAATAACACTAACATACTTCTTGTCCTCTTGGAGCTTCAAATCTAACAATGCAAAAAGCATGTTTACATAGGAAATGGAAACATGTACACACAATATTGGATCAAATTGATATTTATTGTATGTGAATTATAAATGCTTAAGTAATAAATTTAGACAGTTTTTATAGCAATAGAAGACTTCCTCCTTATATACAAATATTTACCAACAACCAACCTTCCAAAGCTAATTTTTCACAGGAATCACAGGGAATTGACAATTTGTCCAGTTATATAGTATTGATCTTCTAGAAGCACTGTAGAAAAAGCATCATCTTTGTGTATTAATTAGCTAATCCACAAATTCCAACTGAAGAGCTGTACAATTTAGATTTTTTGCCAAACATGTTGAAACAAACCCATAATCTTAACACCCCAGAGGCTGAGACAAGAATGCAACTTTAAGATTATCCTATGTAAACAATAAATTTAAAGTCTGACTGAACCACATACCAAGATGTCCTTCAAAAATAAAAAAACTCAACTATTCTGTATTATACACAACTGCTGTATACAGCATTTTTGCAACTTAAACTCATGTTTTATTAAGATCTTACACAATTTATGAGATTTACGAACTTCATATGTGCTATAACTAAAATCCTTAGTGTTTAACCTTATAATTTCCTTATGTCTCACATCAGATAATTGATGACAATGTTTTGACATTCCCACTTTTCCTTGCCAAGTATAAGAGAAGAGTTAAGCATGGATACTAAGTTTCATAATTCTAGGCATATGACAATGATCAAGTATCATGCTATGGATTACTCTAAAATGGTTCCAAAATTAAGCACTTCTTGTATTATGTGTCAGTTTTCCATGTGGCCCAGGTTTGTGTGTGTGTGTTTCAGCACTGGGTATGGGACAAGGTCTCACTATATAGTTCTGGCTGGCCTTAAAACTCATAGCAATCCTCCTGTCTCAGCCAATCTTGGGATTACAGGTCTGCATCACCATGCCCTGAAGGCCCAAAGGTTTTTTTCCTTGTGACTGTAAAGAGAAAAATCTGCATCACATTTGTGAAAATCAAGCTTAAAAAAAACAAAAACAAAAACAAAAAACAAAAAAACCAAACAGGAGACAAGGTAAAGAACCCTTTCAAAAGTTTGAACATTTATTCCATTATTTCTAGGTTATGTTACTACTACTCAATAGGAATATCGTGTATTTTGAGGGCATGACCATTAATCCATTCCTAAAGCAAAACTTTTAAACCACCATTTTTCTTCTACATTTCCTACAGTCTATTATTGATTTAATGTATGTTAATCTTCACAAAAGAATTCTTCAGTAGTACAAGATTTTACTTATTTTTGAGTTTAGTTCATCTCACCTACCAAAACCACCACATATTTCCATTTGGACAGCCTACAAACTATACCTAGACAATAAAACCTTAAATTATTATTATGATCTATTATCTGAATTCACTAATAAAAAGTACTTTCCATTTTTCAGTAAAGCCATATTGTCTTGTTACTTCTTCCAGAATTCTTAAAAAAAGGGGGGGGGTGGAGTATGGGGGTACTGTGGAGATTAGTTTATGGCTGGAAAATAAAACTGCTATAATCTAATCAAACTGCAAACTGCTAGCACATCCTAACCAATCCACTCCCCAAATTTGTCCTTATCCCAGAATCAATTTACTGAAAAGTGTAAGAAGTTTCTCTTGAGGTGGAAATAGAAAAATTAAAGAGGATTATAAGTCTACTGCACCTTGACTCCAGAGCCCTTTTGGCAAATTACCAACACAATTAGGCACACAAGAGATTTGAGTGATAATGGGCGCACAACTGGTGCACATTTTTATCAACTATAATTGTTCGAAAACTATCAGATTAACATTAGGATTGAAAAAGATCTTACAGCAGCAGGCAGCATCCAATCTAATCTATTCTCCAGACAGGAATTGAACCAGCATCTACGTTAATATCTGTAGAGCTCGAGAGCTGAATATGAAGAAATGGCATTCTAGCTTACCAACAGAAGTTGTTCCATTTATCCAACGGACTTGCACCCCTCTGCTCCTAGTTGTACTCCCTGGGAGCTATGTACTACGTTTCTAGCAAATAGCTGCTGGGGTGAAGGTAGGGGAGACATTTCTTAAAGCCTTACGCTTTACAAAGTACTTGAACAAAAAGAGTATTTCCTGCCGTTCTGCCTATTTAACGAAACAACCAAAAATTACTCGCCCTTTTTTCCGGTAATTAATAATATACTTGTCCCATTACATGTGGTTATCAGAATACCAGTGTAAAGGTGGCATTAATATTCGAAATTACGCCTCAGAGAAACGATGCTCGGGAAACACGCATTACATCCGCATAACCCTACCAGGAACTAAGCCTAGAGGCCTGCAACTCAGAGCAGGCCTTCGCCCGGCCGCTCCCAGCCACGGAAAGTGGGGCGGATCGGGGCAGAAGAAAACCCTGCGTGAGACGAAGAGCTCGGCCCCCCAGAGCCCGCGCAGGAGAGGGCAGGCCCCAGCCCCGCCGCCGCGCCGCCTCGGAGAGGCCGCCGCCGCGCCAGCCGCGACCCAGCCTCCCCGCCCCGCCTCCGCCGTCACCTTCCCCGCGCCAACCTTTCTCCTCCCGGCTGTCGGCCGCCATGGCGCCCCTCCGGCTTCCGCCGCCGCTGCCGCCGCCGCCGCCACTGGGATGCGATTCGGGCGGGCGCCGCAGCCGCGGCGGGGGTCTCACAGGCCGGTCCGTCAGTCCGTCCGACGGGCTGCGCGCTCTGCACTGGCCTCAACCACGCGCCCTCCTCCACGCCCGCTTCTCTCTTTTTTCCGGTTTCCAGCAGTCAAGGCGCAGTCTTTCCTTTGAGGTTCGGGCCGAGACAGGGTAAAGAGGAGGAAAGAGAAACAGATGGCGACGGCAAGCGGCGCTAAAATGGAGCCTGCTTCCTGTGCGAAACAATCCCCCTCCCGAAATGCCCTGCGCTGTGTACGCTCCGTTCCCCTCTGAGTACGTCACAGTGCGCAGGGGGCAGGGAGTTAACGCGGCGACGGGCCGGCGTGACGTCAGCACGTCGCCCCGCCCCGCACGGCCCGGAAGTCTCTGGAAGCAGCCGCTACTTGGAAAGTGAGGTTCTTGTGGGTTGTTTATGGCCGTGTTACTGGGCAGTGGCACCCATTTGATGCAGTTGTCCTAACTGAAACTCTTCGCGGAGGCCCCCGGCAAGCCGTGAGTAGTTAGGTAAGAACTGACAATCAAAAAGGTTGTTATTTAATGTTTATTTATTTATTAAGTCACACAGTTAAGTTCCTAAATACAGCTCTAGGCCCTAGGGTTAAAAACTGTTGATACTTGTTTTCTGCCAAAAGCAGAAAAAAGACAGGCATAAGTAAACTTTCGATAAATTTTATTAAAACACAAAAGGGGGGCCGGGGAGATGGCTCAGTGGAATAAGCGCTTCTCTGGCAAGCTCAAGGGCCTGAGTTCA
>NDGM011051098.1:0-22294 GCA_002564305.1 Octomys mimax | reverse complement strand
AAGGCTTCCGTCCATATGGAAGAAATTTAAAGAAAAAAAACCGAAAAAAAAGGAAAATGGATAATAGAAAATTATCAATAGAGCATTAGAAGAAAATGTCCTGTACCTAAGGAGAGACTGTCCTAACTGAAAGCTCCCACGAAATCCCTACAAGCGTTAATGTATGAGATTTCTCACTGAGCAAAATCTTAGTGAAATTTCTAAACTCCAAAGAATAAGTAAAATTCCTACAACCTCCTAGACAGAGGAAATAAGATCACCTAAAAGTAAGAAAAGTCAAATGGACCCAGAATTCTTGTAAGCAACAATGGGTTCTAGAAGGCAAGGGAGAAAGGCTTTGATAGTTCAGAAAGACAGGGATCTAAAATGGAAATTCTGTGCCAGTCTAAATGGACAGCCAAGTGTGAGAGTAAAACACAACCCAGAACATGTACTTTCCATTCATATATATTTCCTGAAACAGAAATATGCAAAGCTGTATCCCAGGTATCCAAAAAGGAAACAAAAGAAAGAAGAAAACCCTGACTCTCAAAATGAAGTAAGTGCTCCCAGAACATAATCATACAAAAGCAGGAGTAGAGAGCATATCTAAGAAGAAGGCTTTGGTAAGAAAAGGAAGATTTCATTCAGTCAGGAGCACAAATGGGACAGAGAACGCTCTTCTATTAGTCAAATGTGAAAAGGAGCTCAAGGTATCTAGGAAAAATGGAACGTTGCCCCAGAAAAACATGGGCCTGTCATTAAAAGCAGATTAGAAATGAGGCATGGTTATGAACTAGAAGAGAAGGGCTGGAAAGTGTGTAAAGAAAGATAAAGCAGTTGGCTTTTACTTTCTGAGCAGTCTTTCTTAGTGCCAAAGGAGAAGATATATTTTGGAAACAAAAAGCACAGTATTGGGATCTGCAATGAATAATATTTGCATGCTCCTAATGACTTTAGTGCTATCCATTTATTTTTGGAAGTAATCTATGGGTGATAGCTAACAACTAAATTACAATTACAGAATAAAAATAAATGTTACAAACCTTGACTATGCAAAAAGTGCAGAGGGGAAATTAATGTTCATGTCTTCATAACACGGTGGAGAATATAAAAAAAACCAAAAAACTCCAGAAGCTTGATTATACTGAAACTAAATATAATTTTAAAACCTAAAATGAATGCTGTGTGATATTGTAACGTAGAGGTAGATAATAAGCATGGTGCTCACTGGAAATTCTGAACACAAGACAAGTTATGCATGGTTTAGCCTGAGAAATGTCTGTGTTTGTGGTGAAGGGGGTTAACTCAAGTTTCGCTTTCCATAGTGGGTTCGATTGTAAGATGTGAAATTGCATAACATTGTGCTTATTGCTTTTCCATTACAGGTATGTGCTTTATGAACAAATGATCAGCAAAAATTAGAAGATAAACCTGTGATACATCAGAGTCACCATAGAAGCCCTTCCCTCCCCCCCTTTTTTCTGTATTTAGGACAGGGTCTACAGGGTCTTCAGGATCTCTATGTAGATCGGACTCATAGTGATTCTCCCGTTTTCAGCCTCCCAAGTGCTGGGATTACAGGTGTGCGCCACCACGCCCAGTCTCAACCGCTGTCTCAGCACGCCCAAGGGGTGGGGCCAGCACAGCACTTTGGGGATTGTAACCTTGCTGCTGTGTTCTGCCTAAGCAGGCACTTTAGTCTGCTGCGTTATCAGGAAGGCCCTCTCCCCGCTTTCTTGCCAATATGATCTTATGATAACTGGAGAACAAAACAATCATTCTAGTCCTGGCTTTTCAGGAATTCACTTTGACCAAATCATTTCCTGTGTTGGACTTCAGCTTTCTTATCAGCAGCTTTCTTATCAGTAAGGTGGAAGCTTGTGCTAGACAATCTAGGTCTTCAGCTGTAACTGTAGAATATTTCAGTGGGTTTTTTTGTTTGTTTGTTTGTTTTGTTTTGTTGACAGGGTGTACAGGGTTTCACTGCATAGATCAGACTCATAGTGAGCCTCCTGTTTACAGCCTCCCAAGTGCTGGACATGGAGGCACGCGCCTCCATGCCCAGTCTCAATCGCGCACTCTGGGGGCGGGGCCGGCACCTCAGGCCATGGGATGGAACACCCAGCCCCTGTGTCTGCCTACACAGGCGCTTTAATCCGCTATACTACTTGACCGGCTCTGAATATTCTAGTTTGAGCTTCATTTATTTGGGTGTTTGTACATGCTTAGACTTTCATGTAATGCATGGAGGGTTAGACGTGGCTCAGTGGGTCGGAAGGAGCAATCCTTTCCAACAGGTAGGGCCATAGGCTTAGGGCATCGTGAAAAGCAGTGGAGGACTCAGCTGTCAGTATTGACTGCAGGCCCTTAGGATTCATGTTGCAGACTCAGTCAACTGAAGCACAAGGAAGGCGTTTGTGAGGATAGATCCCACGCCCCAGGATTGAGTTCCAAAGACGACACGCGTTAGATGGGAGGTATGGCATTCCGGCTGGAGAAAGAACACTTGGTGATGGCAAAGAAGGACAGAAGGGTTTACTCAACCTCAAGAGAAGCAGGACCCAGTCTCTGGTGGAAAGAAGTGGCGATGCACAATTGTGCCTTAAGGGGAATGGGAGGAGCCAAGAGGCTACCGCTACCGCTGCGTGGCCCTGAGCTTTCGTGTGAAGGGCTGCTGTAGCAAAGCATCACAAACTGGGCGCCTTCAGCAACAGAACTTTAGTTTCTCTCAGTCTTCCAGGCTAGACCCCTAGGATCAAGGTGTTGGCAGGATTGCCTCCTTCTGAGACTATGAGCAAGTGTGTTCCGAGGCTCTCTCCTGGCTCCTGGTGCTTTCTTGGTGTTCTGGTCTTCCCTAACTTGCAGAAACATTACCCTGACCTCTGTCTTCATATTCCTATGGCATCACTTTTTTTTTCAAATGCATGTTTAGTTTTAAAGAATACATAGTGATAGAAAAAAATTAGAAACAATATAAGATTTCACTAAACAAACAGGAATTCAACAATAGTTGCTGTATTACATGATGCTATTTTTAAATTAGTTGTTCAGATTACCAGACATAAACATGTATGATTCATTTAAAGAAAAACAATAACAAAGAAGTTATAAGAAATTCAAAAGAGAAAAAAAAAAAGAAAAAATTAGAGTAAAAATTTTTAAGCATTAACTTCTCCTTTCAAAAGACCAGCAGAAATCGGCAATACAATTATCCAAACTATTCTACATATATACCTTCTTTCACTTGTCCTTTTCCTAATCCCAGGTTTTCCTTCCCATTGAACAATTTCTTTCCCTTTCACAGTATCTGTTGCACCTTTTAGATTTTCATTACTCTTTCTAGCTCTTACACTAGCCAGATAATAAGATGTTTGCACAAGTAGATTTGATCCACATCTTCAAATGTTATCCACAAATATTCCATTAGTAGGGACTGTCTATTTATATGAGCTACACAATAACAACTTTGAACTTCTTGTTATTCATTCCCTTCCTTTCAGAATCTCTCTCCCTTTCTTTTCCCCAAACACAAACATATCCTAGTGTGTGCAAGAAATAGATGACACAGATGCATTTGAAAAATTGGAATCATTGGGCCATCTCATCCCTCCAAATTTGAAATTATAGTTTTGACATAAAATAATGGATACCTAGGCACTGTATGTTTTAAATGTCCAAAGGAGTCATTGGAAAGACATCTACCATTATATCTGTAACTATACACAAATTTCCCCCTTTGTATGATGACATTAGCTGTATTGGGTTAGAGACCTACCCTACCCGACTATGACTTCATCTTAACTGTTACACCTGCAATAACCTTACTACCAGAATAGGTGCTGGGAGTAAGAACGTCAACACATGAATTTGGAGGAAAACATAATTCAGTATATAAAACCTCAAAATTAGACTACAGGCCAGAATCCTTCCTGATCCATAGTGTAAGAACTGTCGGAGAAAAGAGTGTTAGGAGCAGCTGGGAAACATGGCTTCCCCTTGTGACCTACTGTGTAGATAGTGGTAGAAAGTAGGTGACTTGAGGGTAGAAATGAGTATGCATTGCTGGAGATGGAGATGGTGGTGATGGAGACAAAATCAAGGGGAGCAATTTTGAATTGCTGGAGGTAATAGCTGACAGGACACATATACCAGTCACCTGGGAGTGCTGGTTCTTCCTTGTCAGTTATTACTCTTAATAGTGCTATATAAAAGCTTTCCCAAGTTACATTTATTTTCCTCACTTAGGTTTTTGTAGGCTGATGGAGAAAGATGTGTCTTAAGTTGAAAACAGCTGCTACCTAAGGCATGCCCTTCCTGTGGTGGACGGTGGGCAATAGAAACACAAGAGGCCAGGACAAACTACACCACCAAGCTAACACTTGTACTCTACTTATATCATATGGGCTGGCCCCTCAGTGGCCAGAGCAGGCATCCTGCTGCAAGCCTGCTGTCCTAGTGTCAAGCATGTGTGAGAGGTGCTGTAGCAAAAGAAGATTAAGTAAAGAGGTGGAAATAACCTATAATCTATAAAACACCAGCTTATTTCTTTTCTCAAATGACAAACACTGCTCTTTGTTAAACATTGAGAAAATAGAAGAAAGCAAAATGTTGCAGTAAAATCTTCCATTATCCAAAGTTAATATCTCGTACATTCTTTTATTCACTGTTGAAATGACCCTCAAAAGGAACCCTGTCCCCCATCCTTCAGTTATACCCTGCAGGCCTAAAAAAATCACAGCATGCTTATTAGACTTGAGAAAAAGAAAGCATCTATGCTTTAGAATGAAAAGCAAAAGCAAGATTCAATTCTCTGGAATGTTAGAACAAAACCAGCTACATGATACTCAATAAGAAGACATAAGATATCCCACATTTATGTGAGGAAAAAAAAACTGTATAAGATAGAGAGATGAAAACTTAATAACACTTCATGTGAGAAAAATCTGGGTGTTCCAATTTATCATAAATAAAACAGAAGCCAATCACAGACTGCTTTCACAGATGTATCGAAGCTAAAATGGAATGTGTATATATTATATTATATATGCACCTCCGTGTATGTGTGTGTTAATTAAATTAAATACAGAACACATTTCTGTAGAGATATAAGAAAGTGCTCACAGTGGTTATCTTAATATGAAAGAAGGGTATTTGGGAGGGATTCTTTACTTTTCATTTTATGTCTTTTCATGTACATGAATTTTTTAATCAAGTGTGTATATTATTGTTATATTGTAAATATTGCTTAAATTGAAAAAATGTATGAGATGGGGTGGAAATACTGCGGGAGCTGGATAAGGTTGTAATGATTTGGAACCACACTGTTTTTTATTATTTTTATTGCAATAACATAAAATGACAAGAAGATGTTCAATATACATCCCCATAGCTGCAGCCACAGTGCATGCACAGTTTTGTAGCTGTGGTATTATAATTTGACTCAAACAGTAGTTAGGTGCACAGGCCTTGAAATTCAGCTGCCTATGCTCTCTCTATTTGATCTTAAGAAAGTTATTCACTGTGTGAGCCCTGGTCTACTTTTGTAATGGGAATGACAAGATCATGTACTTTGTGAAGTTACTGAATGACTCAAGGAGGGAACCACTAATCCGCATTGAACAGAGTCCAGGGTGTACTTGGTGCTCTCTATAAATGCTAGTTATCAGCTAATTAACTTTTAAGCTCTTCTTAGTACTTCCCCAAGTGTCTATGTAGTTTATTATTTCTACGCATAATATCTCATTGTCTGGATATGTCATAATTTAATTAATCACTCTCCTATTGTTTGATATAGAAGTTGCATATGAACACAGGCTTCATGTGTGTATGTGTGTGTACGTGAGGGAGAGGGAACTGCTATGAAGATGCTACAAAACAGTACTTCTTTAGCTTTAATATGTATATGCATCACCCATGAATCATTTTACAGTATAAATTCTAATTTGAGAGATCTAGGGAGGCCTGAGAGGCTGCATTTCTAGCAAGTTCCAGTGATACTAATCCTACAGGTCCATGGATTCAACATTAGGAAACCAGTTATAAATTAAACAGTGAAAGTGGGAGGATTAAGAGGGGTTTAGTCACAGTTACAGAAAAATGCTTGGTAACTTTCCTGGATAAAATGAGAGGGTGGGTCTCTTAAATGCTTTCAAATATATGAAAAACTGCCACAGTAAGGAAAAGTCTGATTCTCTCAGGAACTTCAGAATTCAAATTAATGGGTAGAAGTTGCAGGAGGCAAACTTCCTGTGAATGAGAACTCCCTTCAGGTCCTGTTTGTCACCACCACTCTGAGTTTATGAACTGGCAACAGTAACTTGGGTAGTTACTATAGCGGCAGAGTTCACACCCTTCAGCAAAGCAAGACAATATGAAACGAAATGTCTTCAGTGTACAGTGGCAGCTTGAGGGGAATTTTTTCAAGAAAATACATCCACAGGAAACAACCTTCCTAATGTTGTCTAAGAGGAGCCTGAGGTCCCAGAGTATCAACATGCCCCACCAGGGCCTCATTGGGCACTTGCTCCCTTGTCCTGAGCTTATGTTGAGATTCTATCTGGTAGCGGGACCCTTCTGCCTTCAAGTTCTTTGCAGCAACAGACACTTGCAGTCTGCCTGAAGTCACACTGCTTTCTAACTCAGGTTTCTTGGCTCCTGGTCTCTCTATGAACTCACAGCCTGACTGCCAAGACAGCAGACTTCAGTGACAGATTTTTGCTCACCATGTGGCCAGGAAGGATCTGGGCATGTCCTTCAATAAGATGTAGACATATCATCCTCCTGCTGGCAGAAATCAGTGGCACCTAAGTTCTCTCCTCTCCTTGAGTGGTGGGCCTGGCTCTCCACCCACTGAGCAGGAACAGCTGTAGATCTGTAGGAAAGGAAAAGCACCAGATTTCCTGTCCCAGTTCTGCTTGGAAACTGAGTACTACCAGGGTCCTTAGACTGCTTCTGAAGGGCAAAGGAAATCGGAAGCACATAGTGGGTACATAGTGGATTCCAGGACAGCCCGGGCTCTGTGTGAAGAGGGCTCAGGGGCCCAGCAGGGAAGAAGCCACTCTAGAACCTTAATGTCTGGGATGGGGTCAGGGGAATCACAAGAGAGACACCCTTACACTGACATTTGACAGCAGGACCACTCTGTCCAATTCCAGAGCTATCTCTTTTCTCAATGCAGCATAAAACCTACCAGGCAGAGCCTTTTCTTCTAGTGGCCCTTTTTTGCTTGCTAAAAACTGGGTACAACACTGCTTTTCTTCCTTCCTGATGCTCAATGTTGGAGGATAGGCTCCTGCACCATTCAGTTTTCCAACTCTGAGGACACAGACTGTGCACTCTACAATCCACCTGGCTCTGACACTAGCTACCTGAAGTTAGCACAGGCCCCTAGGGTTAAAGGCCCAGTCCCACACGACTGCCCACTTCACCACTTCAGGTGCTAGTCACTGGTCTCAGCTTACCACGTGCATTTTTGGCAGTACATTCTGAGAGTTTCAAAATTTCTGATGTCTTTTGAATACTTTTCTAGAACAGCTCACAGAACTCAGGAAGGGACTTTCTTACAATTGTGCATTACTATATAAGGGCTACAGATTGAGAACAAAGAAAAAAATTACCCAGGGAGGCATGGGAGAAGGTGAAAAGCTTTTGTGCTCTCTCCAGATGCGTTGCCCTCCTGCCCAGTATCTGGATGTGGTCTTCTACCTGGAAGCACACCAAATGCCATTTTTAAAGGCAGATTACATTATGCAGGCATAATTGATTATATTATTGGCCATCTATGATTAAGTCAACTTTCCATCCTTCTCTACTCCCTTGAGGTCACAGAGGTATGGCTGAAATTTCCAACTTCTAACTTAACAACCAGGCCCCATCCTGAAATCTAGGTGCTTTCTGGCCTCTAGTGGTCCCTGCATACAAAAACGTTCTTATTACTCCAGAGGTCCCAAGAATGTTAAGAACTATGTTCTAGGAAATGGGACAAAGGCAAGATACACCTTTTTGACAATATCACAAAGATTAGTGAGGTTCTTTATGGGTTTGGCATCAAGACACATGTTCTAAGAATCACCCCACAACAACCTGCCATATTCCAGGGTGGGGGAGCCTCGCCAGCCTGTCTGTCACTACTTGTCTTCTGACCAGATGCTGTCCTTTTGTCTTGTCTCCTTAGACCCTGATTCCATAAACCACACATAACCTGCTCTTGGTAACCATGTGTGGAGGGACCAAGCCTGTGGAATAAGAGAAAGACAAGCAATAGACAGCAGCAAAAGATGAGAATGGCAGTATGGAACTGTCCATCCCAGAACCACCCACTGCTCAAAACAGTAAACCAGTTTATTGGATGAGCCTTTTTCACTGTGAAAAAAAATGGGTATCTTCTCTCTCCAGGCCAGAGTACAAGGACATTGAATCAATTGAAGATATTTATGATCATAAACTGTATTCTTCTAGCTATGCTGACATGGTCAAACTTTGCACAGCCATAAGTGCGCAGCTACTTACCTTGACATAACCAACATCTTTAGAACGAAATATGATTTAGAAAATTGTTCAGTGAATGACTGTGAAGCATGAGAATGAAATATACAATGGAAATCTCTTCATCTCACTCCTGCTAGGAGAAGGAGAAAGTTGTGAGCAGAAAAGGAAAAAGAAAATCAGGAAAGACAGCCATTCCCAGCTGAAAATTAATTATTCAGCCTGCTAGAATTCCAAGCTGAATTTTTGTTCTATGCGGACTATGCCCTGGCAGATGGAACTCTGCTGCAATTTTTTCATAGAGGTCACACACACATAGCTCACCAATAGGGTCATCCCCATGCTACTGTACACACCCACTAGATAGATGCTGAGTCCTTCCTCCTGCCCTCGCTGGCCTTGCATGGGTCCCTCTCCCTTTGATTTTCTTATAAATACTCTTATTAGACAACTCAATGCTTAATTTGAATAAAAGAGAGGGTGTGAAGATGGTAGCTCACAGGCACATCTAATTAGTACTGACTATGCTGAGTCGCATAGGCCTGACTTGGAGGCATAAAGGGGCTGCAGCTGAAGATGCAAACTTGGCTCCCAGCTGACACTGGGAGGAAGGTGGGTGAGAGCTCAGTCCTCCCACTGTCTGCCTGGGACTGAGTTTTATTGTCTCTTTCCAACCCTCTAACACCCATGCTCATTTTATATTTTTGTTTTCCTTGACAAAAAGTTAGCAAAGCCCTTTAGTATACATCATTTCCATGGCCCATTTCAATACATCATCAGGACATCTTCAAGGAATAGAGCATAAAAGAAAAGGTTGCACTCACTCTCGGCATAACTTGTTTGTGGCATTTTCCAGAGCAGGGGTGGAATGCATGAAGAGAAGGGCCAAACAGTGGGTTGGCTAATGAGACTGACCTGTCCTAGGGACCTAGGAAAAGGTTTGGACCTACACATCTGACCACTAAAGATGGTGATAATAAGAGGAAACAGCTTTTCTTCTGGGTAAAAACAAAACTCAGTCTAGAAATAGATTAAATTTAATGGCTAGCATTTCTTGAGAATTTTACTATGTTCCAGGCACGCTGTGAAGTGTTTTACATACATTATCTCAGTTAATTGCTGTAAGGGTCCTCTGACACAAGTATTAAAATTTTTATGTTACAAATGAGGAAACTAAGAAAGAGAGGTGAAGTAAATTCTGTTACCCACATCTGTCTGCATACAAAACTCACCCTTGTAAAGCATCCTACCGCTGCCAGCCTCCTGAGGAGGGCAGATTTCCAAGCAGAGAGAAATTCTAACCCCAAGGTTCTACGTTCCTGGGGGGGGGTCAATAATCTCCCTGCCACCTCTACTCTATTGCTTTAGGTGATCCGGAGTCTTCTTCCACTTTCGAGCCCAAACGGAATCCTTGAACATAGCTTATATATCTACCACCAGGCTGTGGGCTGGAGCAGATTTTATTTGATCCTCAAGATAACATCCCATTTCTTCCTAAGATCTTGACCATTTTACTCGTTTTTTGACATTAGGTGCTCTTCAGTGTTTATAACCATGGCATTAAGTAATCAAATACAAACTAAGTTTGGCTTCCTACCTCCTTCTTGCAGCCCTCCCTACTGACTGGTCTGTGTCCTTCTGCTGGACAGCTTCAGAGCACCTCTTAAAACCAGAGTCATAGGGACTGGGGAGATACCTCGGTGGCATAAGTGCCTGCCTGGCAAAAGCAAGGTTCTGAGTTTGATCCCCAGTACCACACACATAAAAGAGAGAATTTAAAACCAGTCATGTGTTTAAATGTCTTAGCATAATATGTGGTCCCTCCTGAGACTTCTGGAAAGGCAAATGGTATCCCTTCCCACATGGCCTACATGAAGTTGGATTCCAGGTGACTCAGCCAGGCTCAGCACAGAGAAACAGGACAAAGTCTCAGCCCAGTAGATCATGGGGGGAGTTCTTAACAATTTCTCCTGGATGGTAGGACAGCAAGAAGAGGTACAGAGATAGCATGGGGTCCTGCCACCAGCAGCTGGGATCTTAGGCCAGGGCAGGGAAGATAAGCGTGCATCCAGTGGTTACAGCATCTTAACATGCAAATTGGGGCAGATATTTACCATGAGGTTGAGTACAAGGTTTCATGTCTGAAGCAACAAAGCCCTCTGCTACATATTCACAGCACTGAGCAGTATCAGTGACTGGAGCTAAGCATGTGATGAAACCTATAAGTGAGGTCAACAAGGAGGAGAGGACAGAGATTGAGCACAAGATAGAGTCTTTTGAGCAATGTTAGAGCTCCAAACAGAGATGCAGAGGCAGAGCTTGAAGTCAATCACGACTTGCCACAGATTAGGAAGTGGCACCCAAAGATGGTATTTTAACATTGAGGGTGAAGAAGGTGTCTCCAGATAAGATGAAGAAAAGGGAGTCAGCTGATCCTGGAAAATGGGAAGTGCCTCTGTTCTCTAATCCAGGGCACTTGGGACAGAGCTACAATCTCCCGAGGAGCTCTGAGCTCACAAGTCACAGAGTCCAGATTCCTCATGGAGCTCGACATGGTCCCTGAGACCATGGACTTGTCTGTGAGGCTTAGACAGTGCGCCTCCAGGGCAAGGCTGCAGAAGCCAGGCTCTGAGTAGACAGCCCAGCTTGTCATTCTCTTTCTGTCTAGTGTGATATCAACTGAAGATCAGCCACCTGTAAAAATCCAATGGACATATAACATGGACATGTCAAGTAAATCAATCTGCAATTGACCTGGACCCACTACCTCTGCTTTTTTGCCTAAGCAGGTGCAACTTGGGAGCTGACTGACTGCACACAGCACAATGTCGTGACCTTCCCACAGCCTGTACATCAGTGTCACTCTTCTCTAGTTGCTGGGACAAACATCCGGCACCCAAAATGAAGGGAGGAAAGGTTTGTTTAGCTCATAGTTATTGGAGGTTTCAGCCCATACTCAGCTGGCTCCAAGGCAGAGTGGCACATGGCAGAAAGCAACCTTCCATGGTGGTGGCAGAGAGCAAAAGAGCAAATGGAAGAGTAGCAGCAACAGCAACAGAGAGAAAGTCTGTCTCTCTGTCTCTCTTATATTCAGGTTATCTGCCCCAGGCTGGTGGGGGCAGTACACACACCCATAATCCCAGCAGTATTAAGACCCATAATCCTAGCCTTGGATCACACATAATCCCAGTGGATCATAAGTTAATCACAAATTCTAGAAGTCCCTATCCCATGACTGCATGAGGCTTTGCAGGGACAAATAGACACAAACCATGACAAGCAGGCTCCATTCTACTGGGCTCTTCTCCTTGAGGATACAGCAGCTTCAGGGTGTGTGCATGGCCTAACAGCAGTGTAAGCCTCACTGAGGAAAGCTTCAGGCCAGAACCCCTGCTAAGCATGCCAATATCCTCACCAGGCCAAGGGATACTTACCTCTCTGTGGAGAGCAAGCAACCCAGCACTCACTTCTCAGAGATCCAGCCACAGGTCTGGATGTCCTGGCCCTTCCTCAAACATCTTTAACAGTTCTTTATCACCTGGGCAGGAAGCTAGAGGCCTGAGCCCCCAGCCCGGGTCCTGTGGCTGCCCTTTCCCAGCTGCTTGGCACTGAGCACAAGGGCCTCCCTGTCATTTCCCCACAGCCTGTGAGCCCTGGACTGGTCATGGACTCCTGTTTCCATCAGTCCCTTCCCAAGCACTGGATCTTGTTGCAACAACCAATGGAGCTGAGTTCCGAAAGACAGGTCTTACCAATAGTTATGTAAGTATGATGAGGACCTGGCACTGTGGAGGGGCCTGGCATATGGGAAATGAACAAATGAATGAGTGATGAAAAGAAGCAGCGCAGGAATTCAAATCACCTTTTGCTAGGAGAGCTTTTGCCAAGGAGCTGTGCCTAGAACAGATTTTATTCTGTGCTGCCAGTATCCAGACTTTGGTAGAATATAGATGTTCCCTGATGACAGAAAGGCAGGTATCTATGAGCCATGATTACCAAATCGTTAATCAGAGATTCATGTCCTAATCTCTGACAATCACCCCATAAGGTCTCTCTGTCTCTGACTCACCCCCCGCTGCTTCTGCACCTTCATTTCCTTCTGTTTCTCCTTCCATTTATTTCAAACCCATCATCAATCCCCCAACACACACACACACACACACACACACACACACACATGAGTATCACACATCAAGCTTCTCATGACACATTTCATCCCATCCATCAAAATATTAAGCATCTTTCATCTGCCATTGCTATATTTTCAGATACCATTAGAATGAAGCTCTTCATTTGTTATTTGGGCCAGACTCATTAGTGATCAGTGGCTGTCAAACTTGAGGTTGATTGTTCATTTTTTGACCCACTGATTTTGGTGGTGTTGTTCCTCCATACTTGCAGACCACAGGATGGTATAATGGCCTATGACAGTGTCAAGTGATGGTGCCTTCTTTGAGTGGAGTGTGGGCATGCTCTGTAGGCCCCAGCAGCTCTATTTCTGGGGTTAGCTCTGGGAAAATCATGCCCCTCAAAGACTGGTCATCACAGATCCTGTAGGTTCAACAGCCTGGCAAGGAAGCCAGGCCCTTTACCACAGAGCAGTGAACACAGTGAGTCCTGGTCCCGGTCATCAGTAGGCTGTCATTCCTGCTGAGGCTGTGGCCACCTCTCAAAGAAAGCTAATAGACAGCTGAGTTGCAACGTTTTGCTGTGTCCTCTGCCAGCTCTGGAGATGTGCTCATTTTCCATGTTCTTTCTCCATTCTTACTACAGACACATAAGCCTTAACTCCTATTTCTTTCTATTGCCAAGCCTTTCCACCAGCTCCTAAGGGAAAAGAATGAGAGATAAGTTGTCTTCATCATTTCTCTGGTCCTTGGTTTCTTGGTCGATAGCAGACTGGGCCATTGCAGTACTTGTTCAGGCTGCCCACAGCATGATCATGAGGAGGATCACCATCACAGGCCCAGGTCACCCACAGGACCATTGGCATGTTCTCTAGAGGAAGCAGTAATCCTTTGGACATAAAAGTCTACCAGAACAAAGGGATATCATGAGAGAAATCTGGAGCAATGGAACTATTTTATACCATGACCATACTAGTGGACAAATGATTATGCATTTGTTAAAACTCAGATTAGTGCACCTAGTAAGTGGTTATATACATGCAGGGAGAGAGAGAAAGAGGAAAAGGGAAAGAGAGAGAGAGGGTAGGAGGGAGAGGTAGAGGAAGAGAGAGACAGATCAGAGAGACCCAAAGGCATAGAAAGAAAACATGCTTTGGGTTGTGTAGATGAGAAGCAAAACTAGGGAAATAAATCAGTGCTATCTTTTTAGTTCCTAGATGCATGTATTTGGAATTTAAAAGAAATAACATATGGATGACATATTGCAGAATAGTGCCCACCACTTTCAGAGTATCTGCTTCCAGCTAGCATCCAAATGAAATCTCTAACAGGCCTTTTCTGCTCTCTAATCTGCTTCTGGGATGTGGAGGGCACAATCTAGGGGTTTCTATGAATTTCCCTAGGGGAGAGGCACTTCCAGGCTCTGGCCCCATCGGGACAGTGTGTTCTTCCTCTTGTCCACATTATTACGGTGCTGTATCTTCTGAGATCCTGACCACTCATGCAATCCAGCAGTCACTGCTCAGAAATTATACAGATCCTTACCTCAACTTCATGGCATTTGGCCTGCTGGGAGGATTTTCCTTCTCAGTGGCATTTGAGGACATCCCTAAATAGAGATATCACTCCCACCATCCCCTTCTTGGTGGTACTAACATCTGTTGAAACCACAAGAAAGCTCTAAAATTTGCATTGTTTTTTAAAATGCTTCAAGGAACTTCTTCACGGAGTCATAGACCGGTATGAGAGTGTGGTAGTCAGTCAGGTTTTGTTTCCTACATATTTTTAGTTCTCCCTGGTAAGAATACAGTAGAACTTCGTTTCCTGACCTCGATTGCTTAAGTATAAATAACCAAGAGAAATCACACGTTCCTCTCCTTCGAGGCAGAATATTTCGTTGCTTGCAATAGATACTCCAGATACACCTTTTCTCTATTGTGTATCTTCCATTTGACTATGATTAGACATATCTCACACTGATGTGGTACGTCTGCCATTTACTATGACTGTCAGCTTTTCACTTAGATGGTGGTTACTTTATCGGCCTGCCCCCCCATCCTTGTCCTTCCTGTCCGCCCATCCCGTTAGCTCTCAGTAAAATACAATGTGGAGTGAATGAGATTTAAATTTTTGTTATCTCAAGCTACTGAGATTCCTGCACTGTTTGACACTGTAGCATAATCTAACTTGGGCAACACAGACTCTGAGGTAGACATGGTCTCAGGGTGGCACTAATTGATTAATCACATCTAGACCTTGCACTTCACTATGTACTAACTATCCACTTGCAGAACTAACTGCCTACTAGGGAAACCAAAGCTTCTTGGCTTTCCGTCATCCTTGGACCATGTCATCCTAGGATTGTTTCATCTCCAAGGACAACTCAGTTCCATCCACAGTACTCTTTCCCTAGCAAGGACTGTTGGCAGGGTGGTTTTAAAAGATTTGACATTTCTGTTAGCATCTATTCCTCAAGGCAAGAGAGATAGAAGAGTCTTTTAGGTTCTTTCAGAGGAAATAGCAAAAGGATGGGCCTTTGAATTCCATTCTCCACATTTCTGAAGAGCTTTGTGGTCTTTTGGTGTCACCCAGCATGGGCTGGCTGTCAGAAAAATTTTTATTAGTACAGGTATTAAATTGTTGGAATCCAGTTGAGTGTCCAAGCAGGTACAGTGCCTGATGGGTTTGCCCACACAATAGATTCTGACTCATTTAAGGTTATAGTCTACTCTCATTATTTAAACAATCTCGAAACATACGTCCCCATATTTTCCCAGACAATGGACTTGGTTCCCAGGCATAGCTTTCATTTCTGCATTCTAACTACTCTTTCCACTCTCCAGCCCATGCTGAATTGAATTTATTTATTTAGTGAGATGAGGTTGAGTCAGCATCGCTTCTGTAGACAAGGAAGGAGTGAGACCATGTTTCAGAGGGGCTGGCAAGAAAAGTGTACTGGCATTTGCCTGCACTCACAGATGTCCCCATCCCAATGACATAAGCCCCTCCACCCATGTCCAAGGTTAATTAGGTTGTGTATTACTTAGTGTTGGTCTTTCCAAAATAGGGGGACTCACCTCTGAAATGTCTTAAGTGGTGTCATTCCAATAGCCATATAGACTTTTGTGGTCTATGGCAGCAGCTGCTGGTCCCAGACACTGGACCTTCATTGATCTTGTGTCATATAAGGTGAGCACAGTAGATAACTGGGTTAGCTTTTCCTTCTCTGTACTTACACATCCCATTTGGGCCAGGACCAATCCCACATAACCTGAGGGCCTGCTGCACACAACTAATTTTTGGAATCAATTTCTATATCAGCTAAGACTTTGCGACAACAACAGAAATCATATCTGATTGATCATAAGGAGGGGAAGAAACGACAAAACCCAGGATAGGGGTATGGAGTCGGGTGTACAATTGATGAGAGGGCTTATGAAGTAGCTCACAGAACTGAAGGATGAGAAGCTGGCTTTGGAACTCTCTGCATCTCAGCCATAGTAAGGAGACCTCAGAGGACACAAGCCAACTTTTTCTTTCTTTCCCCACATCTTACGGATAGGATATGTGACTGATCCAGTTTGGACCAGGTCTCTGGTGCTAAGAAGAGTTAGGGTCTGTTGCTAGCTGACAAGAAAAAAAAATTGAGTATCGAATTAGGAGACCCTGGATCACTTCAATTAACCCAAGGTCGCACAGTCCCCTTTTTACTTGATCATACCTCTTCACATCAAGCCTGTGATAGGGCAAACTGAGACACAAGGCTGCCTGGTAGCAAGCAGGTCCTTTATCTGTAAGGCAAGTTTACATCTCTATGACACTAGACACAGGCAATCCCAGGATATGAACAGAGAAGTCCTCTGAGCTTTTATTCATTTCTCTCCCCGGATTCTTCTACCTTACTTACAGAGCAGGTTCTTGGGCTTTGCAGGAGCTGGGGAGAGAAACGGATCTTCTCTTGGTTGCAAGGCAGGGACTCAGGCTTTCTTTTCTCCACCTATGCAAAGCATCTTTCTTAAGGAAGATCCCTTTCTTCCCACTTGATGGAATTAGCAACCCTCTGGGTGAGCACGTGGAGGAAAAAGGTGGCTTCACGCAGAAACCCTAGAAGCAATCTACTTGCAACAGGCTCTCTTGGGAGGATGAACCCCTCTCAGCTTACTGATAGTATTAAATTTCCTCTCTGGAAGTGTGAATGCCCTCTTCAGTGACAATAGCATCCCCTCAGACACAGCTCAGGGAGAACTGGTCCCCAGGGAGCTCTGTGCTTTGGAGGGCAAACACAACATCAGACTTTATATGTCAGCCTGAAGTTTTAGAAAAGCTACTCAGGCAGTCCTAGACAACTCTTCATGGCCATCAGCCTGGTAAATTTCCAGAGATCCCCTTGCGGGGGGCAACTTTACCCCCCTATGACCCTATGACCATCTTAGCACAAGGCAGGAGCTCCTCCTTCTACCCAGCCAGCCTCTTTCAAGGGCAGCATTATTTTCCAGAGGCAGTGCTAAGTGGAAATAGGCCCATTTCCAGGAATCTGCTGGATATCTGAGTGATTCCCCTCATTCCAGACCTTGTCATTCACTAGTTAGTCTCTAGCCTCACTTTCCCTTTGCACCTGAGTCCTGTGGCATCCACTATCTATTTTCAAAAGCATCCCTTTTAGGTCTTGCTTTACCAATCCTCAGCTTTTCTTCCTAAGAGAACTGGCCTATTCTTTGTGTCCCGTCTGTCTTTTGGTTACATTAAGGAACTTAATATTTTCATGCAATTGTTTGCTTGATCACCTGCCTTTGAAAATATACTATGAACTTTGCCAGAGCAGACACTAAATTGTTCACATCTCTGAGTCCTGAAGGCCTAGCAACTTGCCATGGAAAATCATTCAAAATGTTTATTAAACAAATAGATGATCTATGTGCTCAGAATGGCACCCTCATCCAGGCCCTAGTACAAATGTGGTCCCAATTTTTTCAGCAAATATCCATACTACTAGCTTTATAGAGCCTCTTCCTATTTATTCCCTTGATGTCTCCTTGTAAAGTTTCTAATAGTCTCAAAGCTTTAACTTTCTACCAAGAATATCACCAAGTCTTCTACACTATCTCTGGTGATAGAAAATAAGCAAGGAGAGAATTTATAAAATATATCTTCACAATTTATTGAACTCAGACATCAGAATAAGTTAGGAAACAACACTGGATGGCTGAAAGAAATAAGGCTATTTCTTCATCTCAGGACTTGCTCCACAACTTCCTTTTATAGTCATGGGTTTTGCCATTAAGTTTTGAATAAAATAAGTCAAACACCTAGTAGTATCTAACACCTAGTATATGTAACTATCTCAAATAACTTAAGGGAGATACTTAAATTAGAATTACCAGGAAACAACTAAAAATATTTTTTTTAAAAAAAAAACTCGGAAAAACAGCAACATCTTTAAAGAGGCCTGTGAGTATTTGCCATGACTTCATGTCAGTCCCACAAAACCCAGAATTACTCTCAGAGGAAGGCCTTCCCAGAGCCCCCATGACTAGAAGTGACTTGATTCTGGGCAAGAAGTGACTTACTGAAGTTGAATGTGTGCATTCGCCATGACAGAGCAATTTCATCCAACAGAAATTGTGCATCAGTCTTTCAAAATCATATGCCAGGCCATTCATAACAGCCCTGCAATGAGATCCTAACATTTGTCACTATCCAAATGACCATCAACAGAAGAATGGATAAAGTAGTAAGGGAGTATTTATACAATGGAATGATGTACATCAGTGATAATGAATGAACTGCCACTACACGCAGTGACATGGGTGAATCCCATCATAATAATATTGAATGAAAGAAGTCGGGCATAAAGGACTACATCTCTTTAGTTCTATTCAGATATATTTTGAAAGCAAGTAAATTATATCCAGGCTGTCAAAAGTCAAGATAGAAGTCACCTGTGGAAGGAGGCATATTGACAGGAAGAGGGGAGTACAAAGAAGATGGCTTTGGAGATGTTTGAAACATTCTATTTCTTGATCTAGGTGAAGGCTACATGTTATATCCAGGTTGTAAAAATTCATCAAACTAGACATCCATGATTGGTGCTATATAATGTGTATTTTATACTTTGATTTTTAAAATTCTAAATTATGGAAAGTCACCTAGTGGCAAGGCCTCTAAAAGAATGGTTGCATAGGATATTGGGTGTTAGGTGGTGCACAGGTATTTAGTAACACAACACACAATCTATGGAAAATTGAATAAGAATTCTCTCAGTGGTGAAACAATATCTAATTAACTGCCTGAAGCTAAAGAATGCCTTTGAAGTGAATTCAAGTTCTAGAATTCCCTTAAACCTGCCCGAGGTTAGAGTCTCTGGCCCTTGCAAAACACTAATCTCAGATAATTGGATAGGTCTGGCTCCCTAGTTCTAGCTCAGGAACTTGAGAAGGTAATTCCCTGTCTCCCAAGAATTTTAGATCAATCAGCCCATTGAATGTACCTTCAGAATTGACGCCAACTTTGTTTTAGATAAGCAGCAGGCCTAGACACCTTAATCTTAAAAAAAAAAAATGTCTATTTTTTAAGTGATCCATTTCCTCTAATTGGAAATGCAAGTAAAGATAACCTAAGATGTGGAAGGATGTATTGATCTTGTCATCAACTGTTTATACCAAAGACAGAAATCAAACCTGGCCCAAGTTGTACAACCTCATTATTGACCCAAGACTGTTTGACTCTCTTTCAAAGACTTTAAATGCAAGAATCAGATTACAAGAAGTTTGTCTTCTTCACAAAATTATCAACAACACATACAAAACTCTGTGGCATAAGGCTCTCTTCATAGTTTTAGATAATTTAAACTTGGATCTCTTGGTTGAGGCAGAAAACAAAATAGCCAGAAGCTATGGTGTGAAGGTGGTATAGGATTCCCAGAAAAGGTCCCATACAGTAGTTTCTGTCTCTAAGAACAGCGCACCATTAGTTATGCCTGTTACAGACATTGCTGGTTGGCTGATCCATAGCTATTTTAATACCCATCACTTTTGCCACTCTGCATTACAGAAGATGAGGAGTTAAATACTTTCCCATCCTCCATTACAGCTAGAGATGGTCGTACTACACAGTTATGACCAATAAGTTTTAAGCAGAAATTTTCAGGAAGGCTATTTTGTTGATTGATGGAAAAGCCACCTGGCATTTCCTTTATCATTTTTTCCTGCATTAACTATGAATAATGTATTAAAGCGCAATAGCCATCTTCTCACTATACAGTCTGCAAATCTGATAAGAACAGTGATGGAGAGAAACCAAAGGAGCAAGAAGTGCACACTCTCAAACAAGAGCTATGGGATGACTAGACCTAGAATATTTGACAGGACAGTAGTATAAACTATCTGGGCTGTAAAATTGTGGTCATCAACCTGTGGTGGGTGCCAGCATATCTTACAAAAACTGTTCATAAGCCAAGGTTGTTTTTATTTCTTGAGAAATGAGAGGTCAATTATTTATAAGGAATTTCCCCCATTGCCATCTCTGTGGGTGGAGAGAAAGAAGTAATGCAGCTGAGTCACCCACGGACACAATCTATAGTGCCTGCAGGATATAACTGAGCTTGGTCATTTATGTCCTTTATGTTTTCTATTGATAATGGGCCTTGCAACTTGGAGGGTCCAGTAATACTCCTGATATGAATGGTGAATAGCTTAAATTACGTATCACTTGGAGTCTTACAGTCAAATGTCCAGGTACTTCTAGGGACAAATGTAAAGTAAATTCTCCTTTCAAAAGACAGTAGCTATCTGGAAGATAAATGGTTTCTTCTCCACAATTCTAAAGCTTTCCATTGATTCTTGCTAGAAGACACATAAAACTAAAGACACTCTGAACTTGACCAGTTCATAGGAACCAAAGGCCAGGCTAGCTTGCTTTGGAGGCTGGACTTCTCAGAGAGCCATCTTTCTCTGAGATTCACTCAAAAATACTTGCTTGACAAATGTATCTAAGCATCACACTCAGTTGTGTTATATGAGTTACAATAAAAAATATGGTGAATATTTAAATTTTGAAAAATTATTTCAGTAAAAAAAACATATTGCCATTAATCCCCCTCAGAATATTCCCTCTTCCTCTAAACAGTTATCCTATCATTCTTGCCACATCTTCTTTCAGAGAAAGTTCTATAAATCCTCTCTCATGAGTGTCACTGCTTTTGGTCTGTGATATAGTACTAAAAGACACTTGTGACACAAATACTCATGCAGCCATCTCCAGGGTTTATGTCAATGATTCCAGGACAGAGTCCACATCTGGAGCAGCAGCTATAACTCCTTGACCACCTGATTAATTTTATAACATTGTACAGTACTTTTCTAGTATCCATTCTCCTTCTGCACAAACCATCTTGACTAAGCTAAAGAGGATGTGAAGGGCTGGCTTGATAGTGCAGCAGACTAAAGTGCCTGTTTAGGCAAAACGTTAGCGACTGGGGTTCGATCCCTAGCAAGCTGTGCCAGCTCCACCTGCAGGGCACACTGAGACAGTGATTGAGACTGGGCATGGTAGCACGTGTCTATAATCCCAGTGCTTGGATGGCTGAAAACAGGAGAATCACTATGAGTATGATCTACGTGTACCCTGTACACCCCGTAGACCCTGTCCTAACTACAGAAAAAAAAAAATTTAAATAGAGTATATTAGAAGAATCACCACCATTGTATCTTCTAAAATTTTAATCTCTGCAGTTTCCTCTAAGTTAGGATTTCTTCCATGAAATAATTTTTTTAATCAGATTTTATTGGCACATACATAATGATCACATTGGTCATAAGGAATTTGTACCTGCACATGACATAACTTGATCCTTTTGTTACCATTTCTATACTGTCACTTAAGACCCTCCTCTCCTCCCTATTTATAAAAGCCTTGTTTCCATTTTTTCCTTTCCTTCTTACTTTTTAAAAACTTTTTTCCTTCTTTCCTCCCCCCTCGTTTCCCTCCCCATTTGGACATTTTCTTCCTGGTGCACAAGACCTAATATACATTTTGGTCCTTTACGCTTGCAGTTCCATTCAACCCAGCTATTCCTCTTGTTAGCTTCCTGAGAGAATTAAAAGCATCATACCACAGCCATATATGCATACCCATGTTTACAGAGGTGCAGTTTGTAACAGCTAAATTTTGGAAACAGCCCAAATGCACATGAACTAATAAATGGATAAAGAAGATGGACTTTTATGCAATGGAGTACTATTCTGCTATAAAGAATAAAAACTTGAGACATTCCTAGATAAGTGAATGCACCTTAAGACCATACTCTTAGGTGAAATAAATGAGACATACATGTAAATACCACATTATTTCTCTGTGCAAGAAACTGAAATTGTAAGTTAAGATTTTGCTTTTGTTTTATTTTCCTATAAAGGAGGGTAAATTCCAGAAATTTCTACTACTGATAACACTTTCTGATTATATTAAATAAAGCCTTTCTTCTTAGATCCAGAGGCAGATGTAGACGTTTTACTAGTTGCTGAGTAATAGGCTATTCAAATTATGCATTCAAGAACCTGGAAAATAGAACAACGAGCATCAATAACCCACTGGGATTATTATGAAGTAGCACTGAACCTAATTTATCTTCAAACTTGCATAAGCCTCCACTCTGCCAGAGGATTACTGTGGCATTTTAGATCCTTGCTGTTAAGTCAGGGCCACTG
>NDGM011051092.1:0-11322 GCA_002564305.1 Octomys mimax | reverse complement strand
TCAGTGGTAGGACCCTGCTTGGGGCTGGAGGGTAGCTCAGTGGTAGGACGCTGCTTGGGGCTGGAGGGTAGCTCAGTGGTAGGCTGCATGAACAGCAGGTAGGAGGTTCTGAGTTTGAGTCCCAATATCAAAAGGAAAAAACCAAAAACCTTCCCCATGGCTTTTGTAGAAAATTGCTGTCCATGTCTGCGAGATGGGGAAGGTGACTGTGCACTCCGTGGCTCCTGGACATCTTGTCCTTGGCCATTTCTTAACACACTCAGCGTCAGCACTTCAGGGGGAAGCTGAGGAACAGGAGGTGGCAAGAGAATGGAGTGGTCATAGCTGCGTCTGCCTCATCAGTCTGGGCATGGGGCAGGTGAGGAGTGGGGTCTGGGTGGGTCACTACCCAGGGCAGCCAGTGCAGGAGGGCACGAGTCACTGAGGGTGTGGCTGGGAACCCTGCATCCTGCTTCTGCATGGACGCACCTGTGCAAGTGAGTGCCATGAACCAGCGAGGGCATGTGTGCCTGTGCACACGTGTGTGCAGGTGTGTGAGCAGGTGTCTGTGTGCATGTGTGCCCTGTGTATATGTGGATACCTCCGTGCCAGCAGATGTGCAAGTGCCTGGGCATGTGTGAGTGTGTGTGAGGGTGCAGGCAGATGGCCATTCATCACGTGCATGTATGCATGTGTGCCTGTGCATATGTGCAAACCTAAGTGTCAGCGATGTGCTTAGCATGTATGTGTGTGTAGGCCTATGCAAGGGAGTGCATGCATGTGTAGCTATGTGTGCATGTATGCAGTGAGTGCTTGTGTATGTGCCCTGGCCTGTATCAGCAAAAGTGTGCATGCTCATGCACATGTATGTGTGTACAAGCATGCACAGAAATGGCAGTACATGCTCACATACATGCACACATGTGCCTTGCTCAAGTACCCATTTCAGTCACCAGTATGTCTTGTATGTGTACCTGCGTGTGCAAGTATGTACATGTGTGGCAATGTGTACCTTGTGTACACATGCATGGCTATGTATGTGCTTGCTTATGTGTCAACGAGCACTTGTGCACATGTATGTTAAATGTGTGCAAACATGTAGCATATAGCTCTGTGTAAATGCTTGTTTGTGTTAATTAGTGCCTATGTGCCTGTGTACAACTGTAAGTGTGCAAGTAGGTGTGCAGGTGGCCATGCATTGTGTGCACTTATACATACATGCGCTTGTGTATGCACACATGCACTCTGTGAGCGTACATATGCCTGTGCACATGTGTGTTGAGTTCCTGCATTTGCAAGAGTGTAGCCTATGGCTGTGTGTACATGTGCATGCCTATGCAACTATGTGTGCATGGGTGCCTTTGCACATGCTCATGTGTGTCAATGAATGTACGTGTGTCCATGGGTGTGTATGTGCATCCGCATGTGTGAGTGTGCATGTAGATGACTGTGCATGTGTGTATGAGTGCATCAGCAAGCATGCCCATGTGTGTGCATGCATGTGTGCTCACATGTGTGCAGATGACCCCTGCATTCCAGGGTCTCCTTCCACCACATGCCCAGGGCTGCAGGCACCCCAGAGAGTGCATGGCCCTGCTGAGCTGGCAACCTGGGTCCAGGCTGCATCTTGGTAGGGCCCAGCAGCTTTAGGTGCCAACCCCTTTCTGTTTGCTGTTTGTGGGAACTGACGCTGAATGGCGCATTTGTCCCCTGGCCCAGCGTGCGTGCCTGCATTGGCACGTGGCTCCGAGGAGGTGAGATAAGAGTATGTGTAGCTGTTGTTCCTGGTGCACTCAGCGATAAGACCCAGGTTCCGCTGGCTTTGGGAAGCGGAACCAGTGGCCAGACAAGGGGATGATTGTCCACTTCCTGTCCAGCTGGGACCTCTGCTCTTCACACCTCCGCACCTAGTGACCTGAACAGTGGTCACTAGGGCCCAGGCCTGGCCAGCAAACAGAGATTTGGATGGACTCCAGGTTCCTGGGTCCATAGTGTGTTGGGATAAGAAAGAGTTAACATAGAGGCGTGCTAAATAGCCTGCAGGGCGTGTGGGATGAGGAAAAAGAATACAGGGCAGCAAGAGCTGCAGGAGTGACAAGAACACTTAGAACTCGAGGACACTCTGTTTGTGTGTCCTTGTTCCCAGATGCCTAGCAGGTTCTCACATATAGTATAGCCTAAACATTAATCCTAGACACATATGATGGGATCTTGTTATGTTCACCTAAAGTAACCTGAAGGCTGAGACTCAAGATACATAAAAATAGGCCAAAGGTGGGCGGCAGCCTTTTTGCTTGAGCCCTCGCTTTGCTTGCATTGAATGTCTGTGTGTCTTTGTTTGCGGCCAGTGCCCATGAGTCTTTCCCAACAACAGTGAGTGCTGCCCATTCAGAGGTGGCTTCTGGATGGCCACAATAAGGACAGTGGCCTCTGCCCCTGGGAGGTGCTTCTGGAAGGGTCAGGAGCAGACTTCGCCTGACTCCCCTCCCAGCCAAGCCTGGGTGTGCTGTGTGTGTCTTACTTGTGCAGGGCAGAGTGGACCCACTGGCCGGCGGCTTGCCCCATCCACAAAGCCGAGCATGACTGCCCTTGGGTGAAAACCTGTCCCCAGGGAGCAGCTGCTGCCCACCCAGGCCAAGGACAGAATGCGCAGGGCATGTTTCCGTCCTAGGAGGACTCGGCGTAGGCTCAGGGCCACTTGCGTGTGCCTCTGGAGGGATGACCGCTGACGCTGCCCGTGTGGGTCAGGCAGCAGCAGGCTGGCCCTGGCAGCTCAGCTTTGGAGAGGAAGGCAAACAGGTGACACTGGGTGCAGAGTGGCTGAGGCAGCAGCCAGCCTGGGCCCTGCCACTCCATGAGCTCTGTGCTCTGTCTGTCCCCGTAGGGAGCTCCCCCAGCATCCCTGTGTCCCTTGTACAGGCCAGGCAGTCTGTCCCTGGACAGTTTGCCTCGGTGCATGGGGTGAATCTGCACCCTTGTCCTCCTTCAGGGACCTGCTGCCATGCTCCCTCAAGCTCCTGTTCTGGGCCTCATGTCCTCATTGGTCCCAGGCCCCATCACCTCCAGCCTCTGGTCCACACTCAGGCCACCCCTGCCTCTAGTCCTTGCAGATACCCTGGCCGGGCAGGAGGTGACCGAAGAGCTGGTAGGTGAGTGCTGTGGCTGAGCCTGGGGCCTGGAGGACAGCATGAGCCCTTGTGGACCCTGTGTGTACCATCACCCTCAGCCCCTTGGTGCCTGGCTAGGCCAAGGTGACTGGCCCTTGCCAATAGGTGGGAAGTAGCTGGATAGGGAGGCTGCTGCCAAGGCCTGGGACATGGGTCTTGTGTGGGTTGGGCTCACTGCATCCTCCTGGGCTGGGCCTCCTCTTTTCTGTCCTCAGCCCTGTGCTATGGCCACTGGAGGACCAGGGACTATAGGGCAGGTGACTCTGCCTGGGGGATTCCCGACCTGCAGGGGCAGGGCAGGCTGGGCTGGCCAGGGTCGAGGTGGGCGGGGGCAGGACATCCCCTGGCTCTAGCTGCAGGGCCCGGAGCTTGAGGGGGCCAGGGAAAGGGTCAGTGCTAGCCCACAGCCGTTTTGAGTCTTGGGTGGAGCTATGGGCCACTTCCCTCCCCCACCTTATGGGAGGACTGATGCCTGGCCCACAGCCCCTGGGGAGGAGTCGTGAGGACCAGGCCCCATGGGGAGGTCACAGCACTGCTTTCAGGTCCTCAACCAGGGCCAGCAGGGAGTGAGCAGCTGGGCTCCTGCACTGCCCTGTAGGGTGCTGAGTGAAAGGCAAACAGATAAGGCTGGTGGGTTGGGGCCTGTGGAAAGGTGGACCATTGAGCTTTCTTGCCTTGCCTGGGCTTGGCGAGGGTTGCGGGCTGTGAGGGTAGGAAAGGACTTCAAGGAGGAAGGGACTTCAGGGAGGATGCAGATGGAGCGGGGGGGGCCTTGGAAGCCTGGAGCCCTCCTGCCATGACAGGCAGGTGGAGTTGGGGCCCCAGAGGGCCCTGAAGCACCACCCATGGCCTGTGAGGGTAGAACAGCCAGGATGGAGGAGGGGCCAGGCCTCCAGGAGCAAGGGTAACAGGACGAGTGGTGCAGCAGCTTTCAGGGGAAGGGTGGTGTGTGTGGCGCAGGATTGCGCAGGGCCTCCATGGAGTCAGGGCCGCGTGGAGGATGTGGAGAAGGTAGGCTCTCCCCATGTGGGCTTCTAGGGGACAGGTGGACTCCGGAGCCCAGAGAGCCGGCCCCTGGTCAGCTGGGCTGTGACTGGCTCCTGCTCTGCAGCGGCTGCCTGTGTACCTGGCTGGGGTGGGGGTGACCGCAGAGTGAAGAGGTGGACTGTCCAGATCCCCCACAGAGCTGGCTTGTACTGCTGGCCCTGCTCAGCTTGTTGTAGCTTGTGTTGGCCACAGATGGGCTTTGGAACACATCAGAGGGCACAGTGCTCTGTGGGGGCAATGACCCATCCTTGGCTGTGGCCTGCAGGAGCTCTCAGAGAGCTGTGCTCGCTGCTCCTGCACTGCCTGAGTGTCCCCCCAGTGGGGCCAGCTCTGTGCTGTGGTCCAGTGGTGTGCAGAGCGGCCCGCAGGCTCCTCAGTGCCTCTCTGAGGGATGTTCTCTGACCACGGCTCCCCTGCAGAGGTGTCCTTCAAACCCCCACCCGTTTCCAGTTGGGCCGTTCTGTTCTTCAGCCTCCCCCGGCTGTTGCCTTCCCACCCTCCATCCGTTTTCCCTGTCTTCTTTCATCTTAGTCAAGTGCTTGTTGTAACTTGTTTTTTCCTGCTTTGCCACAACCCTGTTTGTTACTTTATAGTCACCTAGGGTTTCAGTGTCTAACTTCTCCAGTCTACCTCCCAGAGGTAGCTGAGCGATAGCATCATGGGCAGAACAAACCTCCAGGCGGCATGGCTGTATTTGTCTCCTCCCCAGACTTGCGTACTACATGGCCACGTGGCTGTGTGTCACAAACTCATACTGCATCACTGGTTTGTGTGATCAGTAATCTCTTGGATCGAACTCCTTAGTATTGGCCAGGAGTGGATCAAGGGCAGAGCACTTGTGGAGCCTGCCCGAGGCCTGGGTTCCACCCCTGGCACTGCAAAAAGAAAGAAATAAAAAGGATGATAGAAGGAGGAGGAGGAGGAGGAGAAAGAGAAAAAGGAGGAGGACAAAGAGGAAGAGGAGGAGACGACGACGACGACGACAGTTTATGGTGTGGCCACAGTTACCACCCTGGCATGTACTCTGTCCTGTCTTCCTTGCAGGTGGAGGAGGACAGTTGTAGCCTCTGCCAAGGTCCTGTGCTCCTGAGCTCAGCCTGCAGGATGAGAGGTCCTGTGGTGTGCGTGGTGCAGCTCTGTCCAAGCCATCTGTGCCAGCTCCATGGCCCCCTCCACAGCCCATGCCTGGCCATCTGGTCATGACTGGAGGAGCTTGCTCGCTGGATGCCCTGCGTGGGTGGCTGTCCAGTCATCATCGTGTGTGGAGACATTTTGCCCGCCATTTCCCCAGCTTCCCCTTCCTGAGCATCTCTGACTCTGTGACCTCACACACGGGGCTGCCCCTTCGGTGCTGCCAGGGCCTGCACAGGCTAAACTCCTCTGCCTCGCTCCCACATCCTTGGTACGTCTCCTCAGGGCCTCACCTGCTGTTCCCCACCTGTGCGAGGTCGTTTGCCTGGTGGGAAGTGCTGTCGGGCTCTTCCCCTACACCTTTGTGCTCCTTCCTCTGCTCCTCATGCCTGCCCTGCGACAGGGGCTGGCAGCACATGGTGCAGTGCAGTGACCATCTTCATGGCTGGGACTGCACAGGCCATCCTGGCTTTGCAGTTTCTCCTCCTGGTTGTAGCTGGATCGAGCTTTTCCCGCTGCCAGGCACTGACACAGTGCTGTCTCTGGATCCCTAAACATGCCTGGAGCTGAGCTGAGCTGGAAATGGAAGGATGCTTAGTGCTTCTCTTAGGGTTCGTTAGCCACGCAGGGGGAACTGTGCTGCTCTGAGGTGACGTGCACTGCTGAGGGCACACCCTGTGTAGTACCTGCCCTGCCCCCAGGACACTGCCCACGCCAGCTCCTGTAGCCACTGCTGCCTTCTGCCCTGCCCGGGTCTCCAGGTTCAGTGGTCTCTGCCTGGAATGCCCAGGGCAGGGCTCTGTTGAATGCTGGAGGGGCCAGGTGGCCCTCTGCTGCTGGAGCAGAATGACCAAGACAGATAACCCATCAAGACAGGGCTGTCCTGGCTCATGGACTCCAGGTCACAGTGCCTGCTGCCTGAGGCAGCACACAGTGGTGGAGCCCAGGGCAGGGCTGTGCAGCTCAGCTCATGGGGCTAGAAGTGAGGGAGGAAGTGGAGGGCCAGGGTCTACTGTCCCTTTTGAGGATGTCCCCATATGGCCAGAAGACCCCCACCCCAGTTCTCAGGGCTCCCACTACATCTGACCAGCCTGTGAGCTGCAGCATGGCCTTAGGGACACTCTGGGGGCCACAGCAGCAGTTTCTGTGGCCTTGGCCTCTGAGTTCAGCTCTGTCCCTGCCCACCTTCAGCCAGCCCGGCCAGTCTGGACCCTTAGTGGCTCCTCCTCGGTCCCTCCTGGCCACATCGTGGGAGCTCTCTCCAGCCCGAGACCTTGGCAAGCGTTTGCTGTGGACAGTAAGCTGCCAGATCTACACGTAGAACTGGGAATCCTGATGCAGGTGAAGCTGGAGAAGGTGGGGGCTTAGAGGAGATGAGGTCTGTGGAATGGGCTGGTGCCAGTCCCGGAGAGCCCCACAGCAAGATCCCAGAAGCCTCCCAAGACCCGGGCTTCATGCTGGCTCAGGCATCTTGCGGCAGGAAACGCAGGCTGCTGAGCACCACGGACTAAGTCACAGTCTCTCAGGATCTCTGTCCCCGAGCCCCAGAGCCCTCTCTGAGCCTGCTCTTTTGTGCGTCTCCCTTTCTGCTCATTAAGTTCAGCCTCTGCCACCTTGCTTGCTGGAGACCAAAGCCCCTGATGGCTGAGTCCTGCTTCATTTGAGAACTGTGAAGTGGCACGGTGTATCAGGTGGATGAGCTGGGAAGAAGTACCTCAGCCAGGCCAACCTGCCTGTGAGTGGATGGCCCCTGCCTGGCCAGGCCTGGCCTGGGTGTCAAGCCACGGGGCAGCCTGCTACCTCTCCTGTGCTGCTGTCCCCGATGGGCTATGGGGACCAAGCGTGGTGGACAAGATTCACCCTGGGACACAGGTTCTCATGGGCCAGCACTGCATGTGTTTAGGTGGATTCCTCAGTGGCCTCGAGTCACTGAAGTGAGCCCGTTTCCAGATCCACTCCCCTCCCAGGCTCTGGAACCCCACTGGGGGTTCAGGGTGGGGTAGGGACACTGCCCAGCCATCAGTGTGTGTGGAGACATGAGCAGTCCAATAGTTGCCCAGGCTGGAGCAGGGACTCCTTGGGAACCCTTCTGGGACCATGCTGAGCATCTCTTGTCTCTAGGGGCTGGGAGCCCGCTCTTCTGCCAAGCCCCTGCCTGCTGACCCGTGTGGCTTGCCTGGTACTCAGGGATACGGATGCTACTGGTCACAGACGCAACCTCTGGCCACTTGTCCCCGACAGTGCTCGCCAAGAACCATCTTGGGGAGGCTCCTTCGCTGCCTGCCCTGCGGGGTCTTGCTGGCCTGGTATGAGCATGGTGGCCTCCTGGCCTGGTCCCTGGACTGTCAGGCACCCATAGCCTGCAGGATGCCATCGGTTTCCCGACTGCAACTGCTGGCCCTGAGCCCTGTGTGCCCAGCACCTGTCCCCTGTCCTGTGGAGCCCACTTGAGGTCCCCGTGTGTACACAAGGGCCCCACTGGAGGAGCCATCCACAGTCCCTGTGTGTGCAAGTCAGCAGCTGCCGACCCCACGCCAAGTGGGAAATGGGGCACAGAGAGACAGGGTGGGGAGTGGCCCTCAGCCTAGCCTGTGTCCCTGGCCGGGCTGGGCCCAGCTGGAAGGCAGTACCCATGGAAAGCCCAGCTCTAGCCCGAAGCTCCCAGGTTGTCCGCTCCGAGTGCTGGGCAGGGTGGGCAGGTGTGAGGAGATAGAGGAGCTGCCGAACAGCCTCGGGAAGGTGTGGGGTCACACACGCCTCACGCCTGCTCACACTCATGCCTGTGGGTGTGCACATGAGGTTGGATATATGGATGTGCAAGTGTGCATACGCACATACACTTTCTCGGGCACCCAGAGTTTGAGGTGCTCACTCTGAGCCCAGGCTCACAGTGGCTCCAACTTCCCACACGCCTCACACCTGCACAGTCCCAGCCTGCTCCACCTCCAGCTCTACCCCAACTGGGCTGGAAGGTTCTCAAGGCCCTCTATAACTTCCTGCCTTGTGGCTTCCTGCAATCCCAGTGGGCAGCTTTACTTGGGGTGCAGCAAGGGCATGGGGTGCCCCCTGCTGGTGGCCTTGTGTCATAGTCTTGGGCATCACCCTGTCCACCAGTGTGGAAGGAAGGGTGGGTGCTGGCTGCTGTGACTTCAGGAACCTGAGGAGGGGTGGGGGAAGACGGGGGCTGCCTGAGCCCCAGGGCCCTGGGAGGGGTGTCAAGCCCCCCAAGGGGCTGGGGATCTCTGAGTCCTAGAGCTGCACCAACCGCTCCTCTCTGGTCTCTCAGCAGAGGTTATACCCCAGGTGCCCCAGAAGGAGCCCAGCACAGGCCCACCCAGGGCAATGGGGGCCTGATTCCTGGAGCCTGCCTGGGGCCCTGGAGCCCTTGGTCATCAGCACCACCTTCACCCAGCTGCCTGGCTCCCCACCCGCCCTGCCTCCTTTTCTCCTCTCCCAGACCTGGTGACCCAGCAGTGATGTCCAAGTCACGGTCCACAAGCCCCACGTGGGTGGCCTGGCCCCATGGGGTGTGTGTTATGCACATTCCTGCCTTGGCCTGTTGTGGGTGTACCCAGCAGGCATGCAGATTCCCAGCAGCTCACTCTTGACGTGTCCCAAGCATGTAGTATGTCTGGGCGGGTCCCAGGGGGTAGGATGCTCATGCAAAGCCCCTGGCATTGCTGCACCCATGCAGCTGACCCACAGGGTGAGGAGCCTATCAGCCAACTGTGACTGTGTCCCTTGGCCGTGGGTCCGTATCAGCAGCTGACGTGATGTCCCGGAAACTAACCCCTCCTGCACCCCTTCCCCTTCTCAGGGGCCTCCACCCTGTGGTGGAGGCTAAAACCCTGGTGGCCAGAGGTGCAAGTCAGGCCAGGCAGTAGCCCCACCACACAGGGCCCAGAAGTGCCATGTGGGTGGAGCCATGTCCTGCACACCACAGCCCATGAGGGTTGAGTGCTGAGGCCTGGTGTGCATGGTCCCAGCCCAGGGCTGCCCCTCCCATCCCTGCAGGGCCAGGCTCCCTCCCACAGCCCAGGAAATGTTGCCAAAAGAAGGAAGAAGTGGCCAGCCCAGGCCACGTCTGCTGGGCAGAGAGGTGGCCAGCAGGGGCTTCTGGGCAGGGTGAGAGAGGCTCCTGGCCCTGTAAGTGGCTGAGGGCACTGTTCCCCTGGTGACTGCTGGGTCCCCATTGAAGCGACAGCCCCTGCCCAGGGAAGAGCACAGAATCCATCGCTACCTTTGTGATTCACAGCAAATCCAGCTGCCACAGGGGTGGCCGTGGGGCAAGAGGGACATCAGACTGGGCTGCCTGGCACCTCAAGTGAACAGGGCTCCTGTATGGCCCTGGCTCTTGGACCTTGCTCCTGCCTGACCTGTGCAAGTTCAACTTGAGCCCCTGACCTCCAGCCTCACCCTGGCCTCCTTGCCTGAGGCCCCAGAACCCCAGAGCTGTCCTCCTAGTCTGGTATCCCCAGGATATTCATGGAGGCTCGGGAGTCCCACACGATCGGCTGTCACACAGTGGCCTTGGACCCTTCCAGTGACAGATGGCTGCCATCCTCCCTGTGTTGCTGTTGCCCTGGGCCCAAAGGCCTCTAAGCAGCCAGGGGCTGGGGTGGAGTCGGGGTGCTTTCCACAATGCCCCAGCCCTGTGTCTGCCTACACAGCTGACCCCCATCTCCGGAATTGAGCCAGCGACCTCCAGCAAGATCTTGGGTTCCAGGCCCAGCTCCTGCTTGCGGTCAGTTCCTGGGAGAGGCTGGTGGAGGGTGGTGGCGTTGGACCTGTGCCTGCAACAGGACCTGGCCATAAACCTGCCGGGCGAGGCTGTGGGCTGCGCGCTGACCCCCTGCGGACTTTCCTCCCGCCTGGCCTGCAGCTGTCACCCATCCCAGGAACTGGCGCCTTGTTTGTTCCTTGAGGTGCTGCTGGCATCGCCTGCCCAGCCCCGCACCCACTCACCCTCCTGGCAGCGAGTTCAGGCAGCTTCTCTGTAGCTGCCCCAAGCTGGGACAGGGCTCAGCCTCAGCCCGCTCAGTGCTGGCTGCGCCTGGGTGGCAATGGCAACCCTCCAGTGCACATGCTGACTCGGCTTCTCCCATGTCCCTGGGGTCCCCAAGCCCCTTTGGGGAGTTCCTGACTCTCCCACAGTAAGCTAGGGAGGGGCCAACTCTATGCCTGCACAGAGCCTGCTGGCTGACTGGTCACCTCAAGTGAACAGGGCTCCTGTGTGGCACCCTAGTGCCCCCATGCTGAGGGAGAGCAGGGCCAGAGGCATGGGGTGTCTGCATGCCTCGGGGCAGTGGGTGGACATTACGCCCCCTGGGAAGAGTTCAGCGCCTTGGCCCCAGGGCCGAGCCGCCTGCATGTTTCCCTGGCAGGATCGCACTGCATCGAGTGCTCTGGACTCTGGTCTGGGGACAGACAATGTGAACACCCTGCCATTGCTGGGGGACACATTTGTGCTCCTGGGTGGCAATTAGGTCACTGCATCCACCTTGCAGCCTTTCTGGCCAGCCTGGAGGTGATGTTAGTGACAGTGTGTCCCACATGGGACCTGAAACACCTGGCATCTCCAAGATGCCCAAGTCATTGGAGGTTCCCGTGACCCAGAGCTGGGCATGGCTGGCATCTTCCACATCCCTGTGCAGGGCGATTCCAGACTCCAAGGGAATAGACTGTCACCAGCCATGGGCCTGACAGGAGGGAGGCTCGCAAGACACTCACTGCGCCACTCTTACGGGACTTTTCCTATAAAACTAAAAGCAGTGTTATTTATATCAGTGAGGGCATTGAGGTCGACCCCAGGTGAAGGAGCTGGTGCCCCTGACACCAGCCACGGCCACCTCTACTCTGGGCTCCCTCAAGGCCACTACCGGACTGGTGCCCTGGCTTCGATTACTGAAGATTGTTTTTCTCTCTTTAAAAATCTCCTATGGGGCTGGCGAGATGGCTCAGTGGTCTGAAGCACCTACTTGGAACAAGCTGAACTAAA
>NDGM011051055.1:0-10713 GCA_002564305.1 Octomys mimax | reverse complement strand
TCTCTCTCTCTCTCTCTCTCTCTCTGTCTCTCTAAATAAATAAATGTTTAAAAAAAAAAAAACAAAACAAATTATAAGCTCCAAAAAACTATGGTATTTAGATTTCATGGAATACATTTTTAAAAGTGAAGATCTTGATTTTATGAAGTTTCATAAAATATGTTCTATGAATCTATGTAAAACTCTAATAAAAATTGAGACATCATTCTAAAAGTAAAGAAGGAGAATTCATAGTTAATAAAAATTAAGGGTAATTCAGGAAAAAAACTCTACTCTGTAATGTTTTATTTTTATTGTATTTTATAAAATATAAACAAATTCTGTACTTGTTTGGTTGATTGAAGTCATTGTTGTACATCTGAATTTGATTAAAATCACAGGGCTCTAAACTCATTTTTCTTCCAAAAACATACAACACCTTAGTCTATATAACAGGGAGGAAGAGCAATAAAATATTTCTTTTGAATGACATAGCGTAAGTTTTCCAAGTCAGAATACTGTGTCATTAAATTCTGGATTCACAACTATGGTCATGTTTATGAGCGAGATGATTTAGATCTCCTGGGACTATATTAGTCTCAGATTGAAAATTGAGTTGTCTTTTTTTTTTTGTTCTTTCATTTTCCTTAGATAAAAACCTCTTAGATTTTATTGTTACCAGACACACAAGATATACCTACTTCTTCTCCTTTTCTATAGAAGATTAAATCTCACCTTTAAATCAAATTCCATATGAATTATACATACATGTTCATATGAATAAATAGGCAGGCAGACAGATTTTTAAATGGTCATTTTCAATCTCATCTTTACCTATATACATTTTTAAGAACATAAAAGATATCAATATATGTTTTTTAAGTCCAGAATAAGATTTGTTTTTACTGCATAAAAATAAAAGTTGTTTCTTTTTTATTTCTCATGGATTTGGCCTACTCTGTATTTTTTTTAAAAAAGAAATCCTTCAATTATTAAAGAGATTAAAGCATAAGGGTCTACGTCAGCATGATAAAGGTTTCTAAGCGTGATTAAGGTTCCAATCTCATGACATGTGGGATAACCTGTGTAATTATATTCCCTTTAGTGCTACAGAAAAGTCCAAGTGACTGTAATATATGCTAACTTAATCTTAGCCACAGAAAATGTGTTTCTAATTTTCAAATTCGGCAATTTTTCAATAAAAGTTGTTGCACTTCGTCTGATCTATTCTCAAAATACGGAAGTGCTTGAAGCCCGACCACCTGCAATAACAGATTACTGCTTTCTAAAATATTACCATACACCTACAATGTGGAGGCACAAGGCTTTGCTAAAAAAGATCTTTGTTGTTTTTTCTAAAAGAAAGAAGTGATCCCAAAGCAAAGCTGGTTTTCAGCAGCCTCTCTGCTCCCAAATGTGACTGGCATCAAAGTCTAATGAAAACCTATTTGCGGACACTGGCTCCCATCCAAGGTACACCACTGGCATATTCTAGACCCCTTGGGACATGACTCATATAAAAAACACAAGGCTGTCATCAGACGGCTGGTGGCTCAAATAAATCAAATTTACTTTGAAAACTGAGGCATACCAAAATTTTATTAGGTGAAACTTTGGCATTTCTTATAGCCAACTTGCACATATATATTTTTATTAGTTACAGCAGTTAAAAGGTATGCTACCAATCATATGCAAAACAAGGAAAGATTGCAAAGTACATTTTTTACTGGGTGGTAGGAGGAACTACCTCTTTTTTTTTTTTTTTTTTAAGAAAAGGAACTCCAAATCATTCGTTCGTAATAGGTACTGAAGAAGGCTGCACAGTGTCGGCGTAATGCTCAAGCTCTGGGTACCAATCTGCACTGCATCCTCCCTTTAGCAGGTTTCAGTACTCATCTTAAAGAACGCCTTTTCCCCTAAGGTGATTTCTTGCTCTCTAAAACTATCAACTGTACCACACTTCATGGGATGATGACAGACAGTATTCATAATCTGCATTTATGAGAAGCAGACATGAACGTACTCAAGTTCTTGATGACTTAAAAAGGATTAAACTTTAAGCTTCAAAGGTCTACTACTGCTTATGCATTAATTTGTAGGTTATGGCAGCTTCAGATTCTAGCATGGGAACATTTAGTCTTCAGTGAACTATTAGAAAACTCCTCATGTTTAAGTCTAATACACATTCACATTTAAAATAGTTATTTGGTCATCAAGTGCAAATGAGAAAATAGGCCTTTATCCAATGAATATACTGTGGAATTAAGATGAATTTTAATTTGCCTATGATTTTCTGTCAACAGGTATGAAATATGTAATAAATGAATATGAAAATACACTTATGTATGTGGTATTATGTGATAGTGCAATATATGCATATATTATATAATTATTATTCACCTTAAAAATCACATCAGTCTCATTATAAAAGCAGTCACCAAAAAAGGCAGTCACACTAATTTTCCTAAAGTGGTAGCTTTGGGAGCTTTATACAGTGAAGTATATATTAGTATATGTGCACTCAAACACATATAGACATACACAAATTTTGTGTTAGGTTAAATAGATTTTAACAGGCAAGCTTGAACCAGGATCTCTTAAAAAAATTACACTTACACAAAATGTGAATTTCTAAAATGTGATCTTGCATAAAATTCATCAAGATTATTGTTCTAAAATTATAAAATCTTCCTAGATCATTATAGCATCCTGCCACCTATAATTACAAATCTTGCCACATGTAATTATAAATAAATTCAAAGGACATATACACTCTGTTAAAATGATATGTAACATGTATTTTTAACAGCTCTTCTAGAATTATTTCTAGATCTACCCTCACATAGCTTCCTTGATTATTTTAGTATCACTCTATAAAAGAGTAATAGCCCTTTTCCCAGGAAGGTCATGGGCAAACGGGGGCTGGCAGCCCAGACCAAATAGCCTTCTAAGTCCTGTGCTGTGTTTTTGCTGATGAAGCATAAGTTAGGCTGATGCAAAGGGTCAAATCAACTATTTTGGTTGGATTTACTTATCACTTGAGAAAATCACTCACTTTGAGTACACGTTTGCTAATAATTTGTCAGACCAGAAATCACTTCATCTGAAACGGGTCAGTGATTTTCACACATTGAGGTAGCCTCAATAAAGTCTGTGAGAAAGGAAAGCCAGACTGCTCTGGCCATAGAACACAAAGGAAGAAACACATCTGCAATCAATGAGCAGGGAATTGCGTGGGGCTTATTACCTGCTGTGCGTGGTGCTAGAACTGTGAAGAATAGAGAAGAACTGTATAAAAATACTTCCTGTCTTAAATTGGCAACAATCTAATTGAGGGTACACGAGTGAATAAAGAAATTATCCCAAGGAGCAAAACAAGATAGTAATCTCATCTGTGCCCCAAAGTATAGCAATACACAGGTTGTCTGGTCTCTGACTACACGTGGAGTTTGGAAGGGCAGGACTGTGCCGGGCAGGGGGCAGGAGTGGCCGAGGTCAGTGATGCAGAGCTGGTGTCATTTGTGTCTATCCGTGCCTACTGCTGTTTCCTCCTCACCTAAGCAGTCCTTTTACTTTAAATAGATTGCTCATTTAACATCATAATTTATTTTTGTAAAAATCTCACCACAAATGAAATCAGAGAGAGAAAGTGTGAAGCTGGAAGATTTGCTCCTTCTTTGACAAAGGGCTAGTATCATACAAGTAATTATCAAACAATTTCAGACAAACATAGAAATAGAAACATTAACAACCTCCTAGAGCACAAAAAAAAGATCACAACTAAGCAAAAAGAAATAAGATACAAGTGCACTGACCATTTAACCTTAAAGAAGGAAATTTTTACTAACGGCTGCAAGAACGAGGAGTTGAAAACCATAGCACCTGAGGTGGAAAACAGCTGGGAGAAACAGAAATAGTTGTTCATATACAATGGAAGATAAATGATCCAATAGTTTTGGAAGGTACTTCCACAGTGTGTACTGAAAACCTTACCACATGGAATGACCTTACATGACAAATTTTGATCCGGTAATGCCATTGCTAGGGCATTTTCTTAACGAAATAATTACAAATACCATGAGATTGTTTAAACATTTTTTAAAACTGTGGAAGCAGCACGAAAGTCACTTAATAACAGGATTGATCGCAATAAGGATTAAAAAATGTATTCAAAGAGAAGCAATAACCGGGATGAGAGAAAAGAAAAATGACAGACAAAAGGAAGGCAAAGAGAAATACATGTACACACAGGATGGCGTGAACAACTGTACTGCTGATCTGCTGGTCTACTGAAAGGCACAGTTAATGCTTAATATTTTTTCTCCTTTTAAATTTTTTGACCAATTTTACATGCTTAGATCGGGAATCTGTTCAACTGATTGGAAGACAAGAATGTGCAATACGATAACCATTGCTGAATTCCTATCATTTGGCTTAGTGAAATTCTGTCTTGTTTCTAATTTTTTTTACCATTTTTTTATTCTCTTTAAAAATAAGATAAAATTAAAAATTAAAATTAACATTTAGTAAGAGAAATATGCCTTACATACTTACATACAGAGTAAGGTACAAAACACTGTATGAAGTTCACTTCCAACTTTAAACACAGCATCAGAAAAAAATAACTGGGAAAGGACATGTTCACATGTAATCTGTGTAATAGTAATTATTTGGGCGGTAGAAATATAGGTTACTTTTTCTTTATTTCAGTCTAGTTTCCAATTTGTCAAAATATATCATTTTTGTTATTTAGAAAAGTTTAGTTTTAAAATAATGTTGCAAAGAATATTCAGAGGCTAATGGTATTTGTACTTATTTAAGATAATTTTGGCAGGCTGAACACTAACGCTTGCTATGTTTTGCTGTCCAGAGGACACTTTAGACTAAGGTTGATTTATGACAGAATCATTTTCTCTGCAGCTTCAGCAGCAGGGAAGATTTAACTTCAACGGGTAATAATAATAATTTGCTGCTTAAGTCATCTTTTGGGTTTCCTTGAAATGCTGTATTTGTACTTGTCTTATCAAAGTGAAGCAATTTAGTTTACTAAATTACTACTAACTGATATAAAGGAAGACATCTGAAAACACATGATTGTATGATGTTATTAGTCTTACTTGGTAATTACAAGAGAAGTTTTCCTCAAATGTTTTTGGAATGGCAGAAATCAGGTAAGAAAAGAAGTATGCTTATGGTTCTTCCTGTAGGATTTATCGCACAAGAGTGTCATAGATAACACAACAGACTAAACTTGAACCAAGCTGCGCTTCATGGCTTTAATCTCAACTCTGGACTCTTAACTAACAAGAGATAGAGTGATTTTGATCAAAGCAATAAATACCAAAAGCTTTCTGTTATTATTTTCATAGCACATGGTATAATTTTCTAACAAACTGCCAGATTTTACCTAACATATTTGTCTTTGACTAATGAAAGTAGGATGAATTTAGGGAACACAGAAACATTTTGAAGAACTGAGCTAAATCAGTATAAATTTTAAATAAGGAGAAGAACCTACAGGTTATTAATTTAAAAAGGGTTAGTTGCGGCATGTTTTTTTGCCTGCAAGGCTCCTGATTTTAACATGACACAGGACATGAATACGATTAACTTGCTGAAATTATTTCTTTTAGAAAAATGCAAGTTCTCCTTTATACTTACTCCAGGAATGGAAATATTCTTTCAGACTGTTTGCTGAGGTACACTGTCTTTAGATCCAGTCAGGTCTTTGAGCCAACTCCTTCATCCATCAGTCACCAGTAGAGCTTTCCTGAGACATGAAAAATGATTTTTTTTTCTGGATAAGATCTTGGGAAAGGCAGAAGTTTCTTTCAGGTTAAATTTGTAAGTCAGAGGGTTATTTCTTCCCTGAATAAGATGATTTTTAGTTCTCATGTACCTTTTAAAAGCAACATGAAGAGTTTTCTGAGTTTTTTGGTAAGGAAATGATGAAGTAGCGTGCACTTACTTAAACAAGGAAACATCCCAGCAGGATCCGAGGCACAATGCCCTGCTGGGGCACGCTCCTTTGTGAGTTAGTATCTACAGCAACTGATGCCAAGCCCCAGTCACCCAGACTTTGTCACCAATTTGAGCTCTCTACCAACCGGCCAAGCAAGCAAAATTCTTCCTGGTGACAATTTGGGATAAATTACCTTGGTAGTCAGACTTGAAAACCAGACATTGTAAGAATTCTGGTCTGTCACCTAACTTGCCTGTAAACTTGTACAAAAACTCCACTTAGCTGCTTTTTCAGGTAGCTCCCCAAAATTATCTTTGCCCCTCCTTTCTTGGCTGCTTCTCCCTCACCGAGTGTTTAAGAGGCACTAACTATAGAGAACTGCTCACACTGCTGACATTTTATTAGTTTTGTAAAATCCAGTGTGGCATACTCATGCTCCTAAACATTACAAATAAAATGCAAATGTCACTAACACAACAAAATGAAATGACAGTGGTAGAAAATTCAGCATAGCAGACGTTGTATTAGGACCAGGATGCCTACATTCTTGTATCTTTTTCCGTCACACTTCATCCTTAATCACTGAATAAAATTGCTTTGTACTTCTGTTTCCTTGCAAGAAATAACGGTGTTCCTTCCAGCTTTAGTGACTTAGGCTTTAAAATCCATTCCCCAACTGTCTTTAAAAAATCATTTCTCCTTCCTTTTTTCAGTAGTACAAAGCTCTTGGCCAATGAAATCAAATGATTTCAACCTGATTTGCAAGAAAATCTTCCATCAGATTTGCTTCTTTGAAGACTCTTTTAGACAGTTCGTATCATTTTTACTGAGGCCTGCACAGGAAAGGTAAGCAATTTCTCTGCAGTGTGTGCTTACTTTGTTATTATCTTACCTTTCCTCCAAGAATTGACATATTATAGAACAAAGCATTAAACAGTAAACTCATTCATAGATTTTCTAACCAAATAAAATGGAAAATGTAACACTGTAATTGCTATAAAGCAAAGTAAAATTTCTCTATCTCCTTGACTTTATTTTTCTATTTAAAAAAATACAGAGTAGTCAAACAAACAAACAAACAAACAAAATTTCACTAAACAAAGTATCAGGAATTCAACAATGGTTTCTATATTGCATAATGTTATCTTCCAATTAGTTGTTTAGGTTACCAGATATAAATGTACAAAATTGGTTAAAATGTAACAAAACAACAACAAAGTTATAGGAAGTTAAAAAGAAAAAAATAAGAATAAAAAGGAAATAAACTTTTAAGTTTAAGTTAACGTTAAGCAACTTATCAGATACGGTTGTACAAGTCACACAGGCTATTTGAAACCACTGCTTTCATGCATATGCAAAATTGGTAATAATTACCATGAAAAAACAGTTACTTCATAGAAACTGTTGAGCATTTTGATGGGCTTCAAATGTGCCTGTAACGATTGATAATTCCATAAATGTTTTTCTATATATGATGCTTAGCCATAAAGGTTGGCTTTCATGCACACTCTAGTCCTTTGAATTGTGTAGCAGAGAAACAATTGCCATGAATTAAATTCACACCTGCATTCTGGTAATGTAGGCAAAATGCAGGAAAGAAGCAACATGGCAGAGTGTCTAAGTGCATGGTCCTGAGTTTGATTCTAGGAAAAAAAAAAAAATAGTGTCTACCTTGGGAAAGAAAGTTTTTTTTTTTTTTTTTTAAAGGTGGAAACCAAAGCAGCTATAGCACAAGGCAGAATTTAATAAATTATAGACTATGATGTTCTTGTAGTCAAGAAAGAAATATGATGCCCAGGCGGCTGATCAGGGAAGACTTCCTGGAAGGGCTGTCGGGAATGCACCGAGGGCCCATGCCTGTGGCCTTGCTGCAGGACAGGCACTGAGGGCTCCTCAGGGTGCTAAGTGAGAATGTGCTGCAGACACTGACGCGGGAACTGGCTCTGGCTCTTCTGATGTGACTACCCCTACTTAGAAGCTGCTTCTCGTATCACTTGCTATTAGTTTTATCCTTCAGTTATGAATTCTGCTAAACACTCGCAGCCTTATCTATGCAGGGAGCAGAAGCAAATGAACAGGGCTACCGTGGAAAGGAAAGCTGGACCCGCACTGCGAAGGCTTTGGATGCCACCCTGCGTGGTGCTGACTTTACAAACAGGAAGAAGTCATTGAACTTTCTGGGCAGAGCTGCTGCCTGATCAGCTTTACCACCAAACTGGCAGCCGTGCACATAATGTCGTGGTCCCCACAGAGTTCTTTGGGCTCAAAAGTCATGCAGAGGTCTTTGAAGATTGCACAGGGTGAGAGTGGTACAAGGAAAGGAGGAGGAAGAATGGTTAAAATAGACAAGGGGAAAAAAATCAGCGCTCAATTATATAAGAAATAATTCTTAACTACTTAATACTACAATGGTTCTTAAAAGGATTTTGGCAATTTTGTACCTACATAAAAATAGAATTAACAAAATTGTTTATATTTTGGGAAAAGCTAATCAAGGAAGAAACAAAAATTATTTTGCTAACATGCCTCCTCTTGCTTCTTTTTGTCGCTTGCGATTGAACCTGGAGTCTTTGTGCTGAGCTACACCTTCAGTTCTTTTTATTTTTTATTTTGAAACAAGATCTCACTAACTCACTAAGTCGCCGAGGATGAGCTATAATTTGCATTTCTCCTGCCTCAGCCTCCCACATAGTTTGGACTATAAGTATATGCCAGTGTGCTCAACTATTGATTTTTAAAATGGATTTTGCAGTGAATTATTCATCACTTGGAGAATTACAAAATAAGTTTATCTTTTTAAAAATAAAATAATTATTAAGTCATTTTAACAAAACAATTTTTAAGGAGGTGCTAAAATGTACAACTTCAGGAAATCAAATTTCTTGTTTTTAAATTTTATTTTATTGAGAAACAAATATCAATGAGAAAGTTTCAAAAACTGATTAATAGGACAGTTTCAATAATTAATCCATTGTACATTGTTATCTTCTTAGTGGTTATCCATAGTACAAGATGCAGACAGCATATTCTGTCCAAATACTATTAGTGCAAATTTTTCTTCTCATTGAATTAAGCAAAAGTAGCTGTATATCTATCCTAACTATTCTGCGTATACAGATACAAAATGGTCCCTCCTTTGTATCCCCTTTTTTTATTTAGTCCTGTTAGAAATGGATATTCCATTCGCATCTAAATACTATAGGTGCCTTAGTTCAGCAAAACAATCCAACACAGTCTGGTAGTCCACAATAGTAGTGGGTTATCCGCAGAAGTTGTTGACTTGAGCCTTTTACAGCTCATCATATTAATATGTCTTTACTTTATATACCTCATTTTTATAGTTTTCTGCTGGATGTTTAAGACCAAGGTAAAGCAAGACCTGTATAACAAGAAATGTAACTCTTGTATAAGATAAGGTCAGTCAGGAAACCTCAGGATTTAAAATGCTTTCACTTTATTTATTTATTTTACTGGTGATTGAACTCGGACCCTTGGACTTGCCCGTCAAGGAAATCAAATTTCACAAGTATTTGTCATTTATTATAGAGCAACCATTATTTATAACGTTTAGTATCTACTCATTGAATTAAATGGAAATTAATATTTCAGAATCTGAAAATCTCCTTAATTTTCATGGGACTTTAAAAATCTTTAAAAATGTATTCATGCTAAAAATACATCTGAAAAACTAAAAAGTAGAGGTGTAAGAAAATTCTGTATCTACCTAGGCTTATGTTTTACAGCTACTTATTTTTGAAATGCACAACTAATCCATTGATAACATTTGTCTAGTGTCATACAGATAAAACGTACATAAAAAGCTATGAATTAAAAAAAGCTCTGATGGCTTTGTAATACTAATAGTAATAACATTCATTGGAACTCTAAAGGGAAATTCTTGGGACAACTCTATTTCCTCTGCAGAGAAGGCTCAAACTAAGGGCTTAAATAACCATCTGAAATAATCAATCTGTTGCTGTAGCATTGCAGGAGTGCTTGACACCAGAATCCCTTGTAAAAATTCTGAGACTTGCAATATATGTTTTATTTACAGAGATGTTCTCATGTATAAATGTCTTTACATCTGAATTATGCATATAATAGTATAAAGATGATAATTTAATAAAATCTTATCTGCAGCATTTCCATCTATTTTCAGATTGCTGCAAAATATGATCAAAATACTCTACTGTTTGCTATTTTATATTACATTGCATTGGCTGTCCACAGGAAGTTTTGTTTAGTTCATAAACTAAAAGAAAAATTGAAAAATTTGGATGACTTCTCACTTTGTGGAGTTGTAGAAGTATAGTTTTTGGTTTTGAAAATGGTTTCAATCAAAATTTGAAAAGAGGGGGCTGGGGAAATGGCTCAGTGGAATAAGTGCTTCCCTGGCAAGTGCAAGGACCTGAGTTCAATCCCTGCTTCCGCAAAAAAAGAAAAAAAAAAATTTGAAAAGATTTTGCAATGTGTATTGCTATGTTAAGTATACTAATACAATATTTTACTTTTTTGTATTTAGGACAGGGTATGCGGGGTGTGCAGGGTCTCACTGTGTAGATAGGACTTGTAGTGATCCTTCTGTTTACAGCCTCCCAACTGCTGGGATTACAGGCATGTGCCACCATGTTCAGTCTCAATTGCACGGGGCTGGCATGGCAGGTTGTGGGGATTGAACTCCAGGCCCCTGCATCTGCCTAAGCAGGTGCTTTAATCTGCTGAGCTATTTGGCTGGCCCTAATATTTTACTTTTTATGGATTTTCTTTTCTTT
>NDGM011051038.1:0-14076 GCA_002564305.1 Octomys mimax | reverse complement strand
CTGTGCTTTAGTTCAGCTCGTTCCAAGTAGGTGCTCTAGACCACTGAGCCATCCCGCCAGCCCTGATTGAACTTTTATTTAATATAAAATACTAAAAAGAAATAAATATGTTTTTTGAAGCTTTATTGATATAGAGTTTACAAGTAAAATTTGTATATTTCTGACAATGTTATTATACACACACACATACGTTTTTGAATGATTAACAAGCCAATTAACATGTCATGTGCTTAAGAGAATTTTCATGTGATGAGAACCTTTAAGAAATATTGTCAATGAATTTCAAGTATAAAGTACAGCATTATTGACAATACTCATTATAGTGCTCATTTGATCTACAGACCTGATTCATCCTGCATTGTCAAAACGTTGAACTCTTTCATAAGCATTTTCATTTTATCTCCAAGAACTCATGACCTAGCATTCACTTGGATCCACCACTCTGTTATCTATGAGTTGGATTTTTTAGATTCAACATTGGAGTAAATAATGTACTATTTTTGTTTCTGTATTGGCTTAGCCCATTTGGCATGTCCTCCTCCAGACGGAGCAAGATTTCTGTGTATCACATGTGTACCTTTTTGTGTAACATGTATATGTAGACAAGTATAGATATAGATGTAGACTTCTTTCAGACACCTATAACTATGATACAAAATGGTAAACTGTTTTTTAAAACTTCAATTTATTTTTTATTTCAGTTGACTTTTCCTTTTTTATTAATTTTGCTGATGTAATATATATATATATATATATATATATATATATATATATCACATATATCATAGGGAATTGTACCTATACATAATAAAACTTGATTCTTCTTTTTTCCCCATTTCTTTCCCCTTCCCTTTTACCCTTTTTCTCCTCCTTATTTATAAAGAAAAACTTTGTTTTTACTTTCTTTCTTTTATTTTCTTTTTTGAGAAAAAATTATTTATCCTTTTAGACAGGCTCATCCTCTGTGGAACCCCTATGTTGCCCAGGTTGGACTCAAACTCACAATTTTGTTGCCTCAGCTTCCTGATTCCTCAATACAATTTTCTTAAACAATCTTTTATTCATTTATGTATTTGTTACAGGGTCTCCTAGTGTTCCTCATGTCTCAACCTCTCAAACTCTGGGATTATAGGCATGGACTACCATGCCTGGCTTCAGTGACCTGCACAGCATGAGGTACAAGGGATCCAACCCAGGTCTTTGTATTTGCCAGGCAGGCAATTAAACAGCCAAACTATTTCCCCAACCGCAATCATTTTTTAAGGTTTTCTTTTTTAGTGTGCAGGGTCTCACTACACAGCTCATAGTGATCCTCTTGATTTCCTCCTTTCTAGTTCTGGGATTACAGGCATGTGCCACTCTGCCCAGACTCTATTGCTGGCTCAGCATTTCTGAGGGTGGGGGTCGGCATGGCATGCTGTGACAGGGATCAAACCCTGGCCCCTGCACTTACCTAAGCAAGTGCTTAGTCCTCTGAGCTTTATCATCAGCCTTCAAAAAGGAGCTTAAATATTTGCTTTATGTAGCACCTCTAATTTCATTAACATAAAAAAATTAAAACAGTTTAAATTTAATTTCCTTTTCTTGATAAGAGGAAATAGCTTGTATAAACCATTCTGCTTACCTACTTTAAACTGATAAACAGAATAGGATACAATGGAACATGCTTGTAATTCCAGCACTATGGTAGGGTGGGGCAAAGGGCGGGCAAGTTTGAGTCCGCCCTAGGTAAATAGTAATTTAGGGAGGCCCTGTCTTAAAAAAACCAAAACCAGGGACTGGGAAGATAGCTCAGTAGGATTAACACTTGCCTGGCAAGTGCAAGGTTCTGAGTTCAATGACCAGTCAAAAAAAAAAAAAAGGAAAGAAAAAAGAAAAAAGGAGGGCGGTGTCTGGGGATGTAGTTCAATGAGAAGGCCCTGAGTTCTATCCACAGTAACACACACACACACACACACACACACACACACACACACACACGGAAAGAAAGGTTGACTGAAGCAAACAGGATTTCAGTTGTAATCATCGAACTATTATTTTCTAGGAGTAACAACAAAATACCAGTAGATAAGCCCCTAGAAAGTTAAGAATTTCATTTTCAGTCCTCTAGATAAAGTAAATTTGATCTACTTTTATTCCATTACTGTATAAAAGAGATTAGATCTTGTTTACAGAAAGATAACAGAAAACTAATCCCCTTTTATATTATATACACTAATCCTAATATTATATACTTATAATAATATTAGGATTAACCACAAAAGAAGATACCAGACCATTTTGAAAACATGTTTAGCAGTGTTTACAAAAGATTAATATATGCAATCCTGTGAATGGGAAAATACAATAGTCACTCATACATGTTCAGAAGGCCTATGCACGGATGTGCATAGCAATATCATTCCAGGCAACCCCAGAATAAACAAGAGAATATACAAACATGTTTGTATGTTCAATTAAACTCCTTCTCTCAGGTTCTTTTTGCTTAAACTTCTTGGCTTTATAATGATATGAAAGCTCTGTGCGTTCAAGGGAAACCTTACTTTGAGTTTTGATCTATTCTAAGTCTAATGATTCAAGGTGGCCAAACCCTCAAGACATGTAGGGGAGAAATGGAATGCAGCTCATGGGTAGCTGTGACATCACAAGGATAAATGAGCAACATTGTGCAATGCAAGGTGTTGTTGAACTATGTAACTCAGTAAGACAGACTAAATGTGCTTAGCTTTTCTTTTTGTTTCTTCTTTATTTATATATTTGGCACAGGGTTTCATTAGGCAGCTTGGACTCGGAGTGATCCTCACATATTCAGCCTCCGCAGCACTGGGATTATAGGCTTGCATCACCATGCCTGGTCTTGGTGGCCAGCTCAGCGAGCCCAGGGGTAGGGCAAACATAACATGTGGTTGTAGGGATTAGACTCCAGTCCCTGTACTGGCCTAAGCATGTGCTTAGTCTGCTAAGCTGTCTTTCTGGCCCTTAAATGTAATTCTGACATGATATTTTCAAATTCTGATGAGTTAGTTGAGTTGTAATCTCAACATAATTTGAGGAACCTATATAGTGGATTATTATGAAGCAATGAAAAGTGAATAAGATATTTCCACATTAGAAATGATGATTCTCACGGAACCAAAACAGCAAAAAGTATTTTATGTGAGATTTTGCTTTCTTGAAGCTAATTAAAGGACAGCAATGTTAAGTGACAGAAGTCAATAGAGTGGTACCACTGTGAGATGAACGAAAGGGAGAATGAGAGAACTTTCCCAGGTTCTGTTCATGTAATTCCCACATGAAAAATGGTCTACAAGTAGATTAACTTAAGCTTAAGAAGATATATGTTTTTAATTTATGAAGTTATACATATATATATATGATAAATATGACAAGTTTCAAAACAACTTCTAGAAGTCTGTGAAACATTTCACATGCAATTTGCCTAGTATTATTGATAACATAATATCTATTGAATATGTACTCATTTGGCAAATGAAATGGAATAAAGCATTCAAGTATATATGAGTTACAATTTATTTTGAAGGAGACATTTCAAATTAGATGGTAGAGAATGGTTTATTTGGTTAGTGACAGAGAAATAAAAACAGAAAAAAATGAGCAGACATTAGCCAATGACAGGCTGAAGATAGAAGAGATACCTTGAAGAAATCCAGTAACCTAGTCAAGGATAATTGTAAATTGATCAAAAATAACTTGGCTCTACTTTTATCTTTGGCAGAACATTGTTGATATTAAAGGTATAATAAATATCGTGTAGATTCTTGGTGGGGTTTAGACAATGCCTGCTTAATTTTAGCACTCATCCCATTTTTCAGCCTTTTTTTCCTATTGAACTATAACACAATGTTATTACTGCTTTTATAAATGTCTACATGCATTTTCTTTTTGCTCATTGTTATTATTTATTTATGCAATTAACTCCTACTTTAATGAAATCAACTATGCGTTTAAGTATATTTTACCAATAGGATATTCACAGATGCTCCTCAATTATGTTCTGGTTAACACTTTATAAGTTGAAGCTGTCAGAAATCAAAAATTCTTTTAATATACAAGCTAGCAGATATCTGATCATGGGAACAGAACATACAAGAACACCTTGGCCATTTCCCCTGATGATGTCATTACTGACTGGGAGCTGCAGCGTGCTGTTCATACCGTGTCTTGAGAGAGAATTGTGCTGCTTATCACTAGCACAGTAAATGGTCACATTTCACATTTAAAGTATGATTTCAACTGAATGCTATTGGTTTTGCAAGGCTGTAAAATTTAATATTATAAATCATGTAACCTGAGATCCATCTTTATATACATTTATATAGATGTTTGTCTTTGTAAATTTCCTTATGTCTATATGCTTGTATGCTTTCATACACAAAACAACAGGATCGCAAGCATGTCACAAAAGGCCACTGAAATTTATTTTGCAATCTCAAATAGAAAGTTCATGATCTACAATATTATTTAATTTTCCATTTTAATTATATCTCACACCCTAATTTAAAGATTCATTTCTCTTCAAGATTATATTTCCTGAAGGACTCTCTTTGGTGTGATAGTAACTCTTATCACAATATGAAATTATTATATATAGTTTTCATTATATTTATTAATATATTTGTATAACATCTATCTCTTCCAAAAAGGTATAAGGCTTAACTAACTTATTATGAAATTATTTTCTAAATTTAATGTCATAATTTTACTACTTTAATGATTTCCTTTTTTAAGTTTATTGGTACAATTTAGGTGTATACAGTGGTTACATTTTTATAGCAAAATTGTACCTGTATGTGGTATATCAAGATATTGAATTCACAAGAAGATAGCTCAGTAGCATAAGTGCCTACCTAGAAAATGCAAGGTCCTGAGTTCAAACCCTGTATAGGAAAAAAAAAGAGAGAGTGAATTTTTTATAGCTAGAGCTTAAAACTCTCTTTCTTTCTTTCTCTTTCTTTCTTTTCTTTCTTTCTCTCTCTTTCTTTCTTTCTTTCTCTTGTATACATGTGATACTTGATGAGTGTTTATTGAGTATGTGAATATGCAAATAAATAAAGGTGGAAAAATCTCACAATTGTTCCAGGGCTATCATGGCTTCTCTGAGGCCAGTCTATAAACATTTCTATTTCCCAAAATTAAATTTGAGGAAATCAGCCATAGGTAACACCACGAAACTAATATCACATTATATTTCAACTGCTTCCACAACAACATTCTTGTCTATGTAAAGAGATATAAATTTACCATTTAAATAAATATTGTGCCAGCTTTCCTCCCTAAGATGTAAGAATTATGAACAGCATAATCAGACAATGAGAAATGAGCCTTCTGAAAATAAACACTTATGAATGGCTTAAGGAAACGAAATGTTTTTCAGAACCAAGAGGATTGCAAGAACTTTTTACATTTAAATTAAATTTATTTTTAAATTAAATTTATTCTAAATGTACATAAAATTTGCATAAAAGGAAAAATTGTACATATTACTAGATAATGTGATGTCTTCACATATATGTACACAAGCAATTTTTAAATCAGGTTATACATTTTTATCTTCTCAGATATTTATCATCTATTTAGAGTTAAAGTGTTCAAAATCTATTTTACCCTTTGAAATACTTAGTACACTTTTATCTATGCTACTATAGTGTGTAGCAACACCATGGATCTTTTCATCTCTGCCTCACTGTAACTTATCTGCTGATCAATTTCTCCTTTTTCACCCTATAGCTACCTTTAGCGTGTGGTGACTACCATTCTGTTGTTTCTGTAAATCAATTTTTACTATTTGATCTGCAAAATAGCCTGCGGGACTTGTCTGTGCATGACATGTTACCGTGCACAGTGAGTGCCCCTTTTAACCACATTCTTGCAAATAAGAACAATTTCCTTCATTTACAAAGATGAAAAATATTCAAAGGGATGTATGCAGTACATTTTTTTTTTCATTCATCAGTCGAGAGACACTTAGACTATATCTATTTCTGAGTTATCGTAAACAGGGCTGTTGTAGACTTGGAAATGCTGACGTTTTCTGTCATGCCAATTTCACTGTTTCTGTGTACAGCATGACCTGGAAGATGGTGTTAAAATCCACTACTCTTCATTTTTCATTTTACTTTCTGCCTCACAGGTGTTGGACAGCTTTCCTCGGCCACATTGTTCTGCCACCCTCTCTCTGCCTTTGAACCAACAAACCATGGAGGGAACCCACTGAAAGCGTAAGCCCAAATAACCTCTCCTACCTTGAATTGAAGGCAGATTTTATTTTTTTCTTAGTGATGAGAGTGCTGAAATACTCAGTACCATAGGAGCATGTGTAACCTTCTTGCTAGGAGTACTCCAATTGACTGTGAAATATTGAAGTGACCCATGTCCTTAAGGCTGAGAAAACTAAGACATTATATTTAAAACTTAGGTACAACAAAAAAATTGACATACTAAGAAATAGAGTATTTACCTGAAAAATATTTAGCATAGGGCTAATGTCTTCAGCATAGGACATTTTTTTATATAATGTCCAAAGAAGGAAAAACTGCACAAAACATTATATATCTTTTCACTGAACTTTAGGTGATTAATGAAGAACAAATTCAGACATGAAACTTAAAGTGCTGAAATTTGAAAGCATAAAAATTATGCAAAGTGATTTCTGTGCGAATTTATTCTGGTGAGAATGAAATAATAAAAACTGCATTTCATACTTTATGTGTTTGAGGAGTTAATAGGTTCTACATGAGAATATTAAAGCAAAAAAATTATATTATAATAGTACTCCACAAATTGAAGCTATTTGATCTTCAGATCAGAAATTGTGAGCATAAATGTTTAAAAACACATACTTTTTAATTGGAAGCAATATTTTAAATTGCAAAACTGAGAATAAGGAGAAATTTCAAATGAAATTTAAAGCAAAGCCTTGAAATACTTTAATTATATTAAAAAAGTAGAGTACAGTAACTCTATCAATTGTTTTCTTATGATAGAGAAAATGACAAGGTATAAACTTTCGTATAAATAATCTGTTCTTCATATACATAAGAAAGCATAAAGTTAGAAGACTGAACAGTGATTGTGTTGATGTGGCTAAAAATGGAAAATGATAGAGATAAACCAATGACAGCATTAAAATTAAATTCAACAAATTACAATAAAATGAGGTAATCATCTATCATACCAAAATTGTCAATCACATATGATTTGGACTTTTGTTCTTTACTTATTGTAATGTACATTTTCTAGCAATTTACTCTCTTTGTCACAAAAATCCCATCTTCTATCATTATGCAAACATGAAAATACCAATCTTATCTCTCATAATATTTCTTTTTCTACCCTCTTTTGAGACTCTGCCCATTTCTAGTCAAGTACTCTTTTACATTCCAATTTAGAGCTCATTCCACAGAAACTTTTCATACGTTGCATCATATCACTGCATATGCACATGTTAAATTCACAATGACCTTCATGTGAATAATTCTAATAGTCAATTCCTAATCCTGCTTTCTTGACTAAATAGTATCAATTAAATTAATTGGTAATTTATTTCTCTTTTACACACTTATAACACTGGAGTAAAGGCTTACAAATTTTTTACTTTAAAGATAATTTTAAAAAACAAATTATATAGAATTTCACAATAAGACGATAGGAAATTAACAATGTTTATTGTATTGCATATTGCTATCTTCAAAGTGGTTGCTCAGATTACCAGATATAAGCAAGTAAAGTTGATTAATTTTACCAATAGATTGGTTTTTTTAAATCTTTTTACAGCGGCCGTATCTGCCTCTATTTTGAATCCTTGAGGATGCAGGCCATTATTTTTTGACCTCTTCTCTTTGATGCTCATTTTCTTGCTCATCATATTTTAAAGAACTTGCCTCAGTCAATGACAACTCTATCTTGTTATCATAGATTTCATTGCCTAAAGCTTGGAAAAAACCCAACCTTGTCCATCAACTGAGGAATAGTGATGTAGTATTTTTATACAATGGAGCACTACGCAGCTATAAGGAAAGATAAACTTGAGGCTTTTATAGATCAATAGATACAAATAGAGACCATAGTCATACAAGAAACTAACCAGACTCACACGTGTAAACACAGTATTGACTCACTAGTGTAAGAAATGTAAAGAGTAAATAAAATCTGAAAGGTACAATAGATATTGTGAAAGGAAAAGAAACTGCTTAAAGGTCAGGAACAACCGGGGTAAGGGAAATCAGAAAAAAGAAAGAAGGAAAAAAGTATATCTACAAATACACGGGATGGCTTGGCTAATTATACTGCTTGAATTCTACTGGCCTACTGAAAGGAACAGTTAATGCTTAATCTTTTTCTTTTTAAGTTTTTGACCAATTTTGTATGTTTACATCTGATAATCTGAACAACTAATATGAAAACAATAATATGCACTACAATGACCATTGTTGAATTCCTATCATTTTGTTTGGTGAAATTGTATATTGCTTCTGTTTCTCACTATATCTATTATCTTTAAAATTAAGAAGATACATTTAAGAAGATCTAATCCATAGATAACCCTGTCGATTTCTTTCATGCATATTCCTAATGTGACCATTTCTTACATATCCACTGCTAGAGGGCTTGTGTAAGCCTATATCATTAATCATCTGTACATAGCATAATATATCAGCTGTTGGATGCATTACCTTTGATTCAATTCATTCCTTGAGCTTCCCAACTTTGTCAGCATAGACTCTCAGACTTGTACTGCTTTATAATCTGGTATGGCATTATCTGTCTTGACTCATTCAGTGTATGGTCCCTTGCTCAACTGTTGTATATTCCATCCATTTTGAATCCTCATGCCACCTTTCTCACACAAGTGCATCCTTTTGGGTATAGTTGTTTCTACTTCCTCACTTATACAAGGACTTTTGCCACATTTCATTGAGTGTGACCTTCCCCATTGATTAATCTACTTAAGCATCAACCAACCCAGCATATATGCCTTACCCTTATTTCATGATCTTGTTACCAGTCACATACCTTGCATTTTCCCTTTTGATTTTCTTCATTGTCTGCTTCCAACTTAGAATGTCATTTCAATGGAAACCATTGTAAGTGCATAAACGTTTCAATAAATATAAAAATGACATGACATCTTGCATCTTTATGAAACATATATCTATAGAATATAAAGAAATGTTAAATGAAAAATGAATGCCTATATGTAAACTTGTATGATTATACAAAGTCTGAAAATCTCACAGAGATGTGTAGGTGTCAAGCAATTTGCAGGGCTATAAGAAAATAGATTAATTGGGAGGCTTTTGAGAAATTTTGAATCATATGGAGTCTTATTTAAGATTTTAAAAGAGCTATACATTTTAAAATGGCAATGTAAAATACTTTTTCTACATTAGATTCTAGTATCAAAGAGCTATCAGTACATCATTTATGTTTTTCACATCTTGTAAAATAACTAGTTTCCCCCCTTGTCTGAAGGCTTGAATGATCAAAACTTTCATCAGGAATCTCCATTTAATGGATATAATATAAAGTACGTAATATTACCCAGACCATACATATTTCTTATCATACACATTGAAAGAATTTCATGTGAAATAAAAATTCTTATTTGCTTTTCAAGTACAGAACACTAATTTCTTTTTTAAATTTAAAATGACAGCTATGTAACAGGGACATTACATAGGGCTCTTAGTTCTTAAACTGACACTTTACTTTTTTGTGTTTAGGGAATAAGTCTTATTAAAGTCTGCTTTAATGCAGAACTACTTATTTATTTATTTATTTATTTATTTATTTGGTACTGGGCCTCACTACACAGCTTGGACTCATAATGATCCTTCTGGGTCAGCCTCCCCAGCACTGGGATTACAGGTGTGCACTATCACATCTGATTTCTTTGGCAGGCACAGTGACACGGCATGTTGTACTGGGGATCAAACCCAGGTCCTTTCACTTGCCACGCAGGCTCTTAGACTGCTGAGGTCTCTCCCCAGCCAAACACAGAATTATTTAGTATGTCATATTATGTTTAGTTCTATGAGTCACTTTATAAATTAATGCGTTCTTATAATGTGACCTCCTTAATAGGAATTTTGGTATAAAATATTAATAATATAAATTTAAAAAAATTTTTAAATGACTGGATGATAGGTTTTCAAAAGCTAAGAAGTCACATATTCTGTTCTTAAACAAAATTAACGTTTCATTTAGATTGAAATAAACTATACAAAATTTTCTTCACCAAAAATAACAGCAATGTTTTCTGTATTATTTCTAGATAAATCACAAAACATTCATTTGGTAGATTTTTCCAGGTTTTGTTTATAAATCAAGATGAGGCAGTAGATAGAGTAGAAAAAGACAAAAGAAAGCGGATGTTGGCCTCGGATTCCGTATGGACCATGAAGCGGAAGTGTTCAACCTTTAATTGCTAAGAAACATACGAAGGTGTAGGCTCGACAAAGGAATATAAACAGCGGCAACCAGATGTACAATGGCAAGCTTTTCCATCTGAACTTTAACTGTAACCTCTGCTTTTAAGTTCATTTTATACAAACAAAATCTGCACTGAAATATGGGGAGCTCACAAACTTTTCTCTGGTAATTTCCTCAGCTGTTCATTGCAGATTTTTGATAACGCAGTTAAAATTTCTAATCACAGGTCAATGATGGGGTTCACTGTAGCATTTTATCAAATATACTTCTTTCTCCCACATCACCTCAAAATTCATTTTTTTCAAAAACTGACACACATATTCTTTCATAAAATATTTTAGTCTTGATTTGAATCCAAACATTACCACTTCACATATGCATTGAATTGATATTTAATGAATCATATATCATAACGGAGGTTCAGGGTTTTTAAATAAATGATACCTAATTTAAACTGTCTTCAAATAATGCTGTTGAATTTTTTAAAACTAGAGAACATATATACTATAAATTACTGTGAAATAGGCAAATGAATATAAGTACAGGAGATCAGTGAGCAGATTGTTGATGAAGTGAGAACCTAAGGATGGATCTCAGAAGTATGTTCCATGTGTTGTTGACTTACACAGTGATAGGTAATACTGAGAATTTAAAGTATATTTATAGATGTCAAAAGAATCATGATTGGCTTTTCGGACTGACAGCCTTGAGGCTAAGTTTAGACCAAGTCAAGCACTGAGATGGAAATTGAGAAAGAGATAGTTTGGGAGTTGTCCCCCCTCCTAGTTTGGGACATTATAAGGCTTCTACAAATTTCAGTTGCTTCTTCAAACAGTGCCAGTCAACCATTTCAAGTGAATTTTTCACTCAGACTGGCTGATTTTCTGGCCCATTAAGACAGCTGATTCAATTCCACTGAGTTTATATAGCTTAATCTCCCATGCGTGTTGATTGTCCTACCAAGTGGCAGAAGGCCACAGCGATAGGTGATCCTTCATGGCATGCTCTTCTTTCCATTTGATATTTCTTTGGTTCTTAATGGGGCTGGGGGTGAGATTGCTTTGAGGCCTGAAGTCCTAGGAATTGCATCATTGATTCAAATGCTGAAGGGAACAGCTAGAAAGTCAACAAACTTTCTTGTTCTCTGTGATATTCAGGAAGACATCCATGTTAGGCAGGAGCAGGCTCAAGTTTGACTTCTAGGCTCTGTATCAAGGCAGGTAAGCTCTAAGGTTGCACAGCTTGCCTTTGAAATGCTTTGACTTGAACAAAAGTACATGGACAAATTCTAAGGTGTGTGTGTGTGTGTGTTTTATTATTTCTAACCAGTGAGACTGAAGAAATCTGATTAAGATAGAAATAGCTACAGGACAAATATCATCTTTGTTCTATTTTTATATAGCATAGTAATACATTTAGATTTTGTATTAAATGCAATAGGAAATCATGTAGGAGAATAACATGTACTTATTTAAGTTATTTACTAGTGTAGTTACATGGTTATTTAGATTATATCTATATAGAGATACAGAAAGAGAAATAGAGAGGTAGAGATAATATGAGAAAACACACACACATGCATCTGCACACACACATATGTAGACTAAGAACATAAAGGAAACTAGCTCTCAATAGGGCAATATTTACATTAGAGAAGAGGAGGAGTTATCAAATATTGATGGTATAAAGATCAATAAAAGAAAATTCTGAGAAGAAGGAAAGAAGGGCCAGCCAAACACCTCAGTGTATCAAAGCACCTGCAAGCAAGTGCAGGGGTCGGGGATTTGATTCCCGGACCTGTCCTGCTGGCCTTGCCCCTGGGGCACACTGAGACAGCAATTGAGACCGGGCATGGTGGCATGCATGCCTGTAATCCTAGCTCTTGGGAGGATGTAAACAGGTGGATCACTATGAGTCTAATCTAGTAGTGAGACCCTCAACACCCTGTAGACCTTTCCCTAAAACACAGAACAAAGAAAGAAAGAAGAAGGAAAGAAAGAAAGAAAGAAAGAAAGAAGCCAGGTATCTCAAATATTGTTAAGGAGTTATTAAGAAAAGGTGAAAAGAAGAATTTTGAATTTCTTAATATAAATGTATTGGTGAAATTCTCATGAATGGAAAGAGAAGGTGGGTTACTTGGAATGTAATGATAGTAAAACAAAAGGTGAGGAATTAGAATCTTAAAAGAGACATGATTCTTGTAGCACTACCTAAGTTCTAATGGAGATTTCCAATGAAAAGTGTGTATAAGAAGGAATAAGCAGCCAGAGATGTAGCTCAGTAGCACGACACCTGTATGGCAAGCACAAGGTTGTGAGTTCAATTTCCAGCACCAAAATAAAAAAGAAGCAATACAGACAAGCTTAGTAGCCTTTAGAATATTGTGAAATGAATTATCACTGTGAAGGAATTACTTAAGTGGGTGATTTTATGAAGATAATTCTCAGTTATTTATGATTCCTGCATTCTAAAGAGGATGGGTCCTACGAATTTATCATGGAGGTGGCTGTTAGAAAGTGAGCTCTACAAGGAGTAAGTGAAACGAAGAAAAGTCAGGGATATATCTGCAATAGGAAACGTGAAGCGGGAATCAATGACTTTTGAAACTGAGCAAAGTCATGTAAATCCTTGCCTTACCCATGTGATTTTTAGTAACGTTGACTTTGATTGTTAAGATTATGAAGAGTGAATTTTCTTTATATGGTGTTCAAGGCTTATGCTCCTGAAAGTTATTTTCATGTATTTATTATTATTTGCCTGATATCAGAATTTATCCCTACAGAATGCATTTCATAGGCTCCAATTATATCTAACTTTTTAATTAGTGCAGGTCAATGTGAAACACTTACAACTGGAAGGAAAGAGACAGGATTTCATGCGCTAGCCCTGTCCAGTCATCCTCTTTGTAGGGCTGCGGCAACAGGGACTGTGTTTGCTCTATGTTTTTGGCTCTGACTCTGAAGGTCTCCCATGGGAGGCTCTGGATCCGATAACACCACAGAAAATCTTGGTTACTCTAATTCAAGGGTCATTGTACCTTTTCATAGGTTCTTGGGTCATTTTACCTGTTCATGGGTTCTCACTTTTGAATGAATTATGCAATTAATTAAGTGACTTCAATTCTTTCTCTTTGAAGTACTTTTAATTTCTAACTGCTTCATAAATCGCATAACTCTGGCTCCCATTAGTGTGGCATGAAATCAGGCCAAAGGGAGCCTATTGTGGATTCATCTCTATTCACAACAGACAAGGAAAAGCACAGAAAAACATTAAGGACAATTTTGTTATGATATTTGAATAATTGGGTAACTGAATGTAGTGGAATCAGAAGTTGCAAAATTAATTTTGTTTTCTCAGTGACTTTTAAGACCTTTCTTTCCTAACTGCAAATTTTATTATCTGTGATGTTTTAATGGTAAAAGCTCTAAGAAACTTCACCACTAGTATTTAACACTACCTAGTTATTTTCCCAAGCATGAAACTATTAGCCTTTTCAAATTTCTTCTCCTTCCAACAATAACAAATGTCTATAATGTTTCCCTTCACTATTTAAATTAGAGCTTATTTTTTTTAAACATTTATTTATTTATTTAGAGGGAGAGAGCGAGAGAGAGAGAGAGAGAG
>NDGM011051032.1:0-11106 GCA_002564305.1 Octomys mimax | reverse complement strand
TAATATACTGGCTGAGATTTTAAGGCCAGACTAACAAAACAAAGAAGTTAAATATACTGCAGGTGGAAAGCCTATGCTGGGATTCAAGAAAACGATCAAATCTAGACTTCCAGGACATAGGTAACTAATGTGCAAAAAAAAAAAAAAACCAAGAATGTCAACAAGTTTAGTAGGAAACAAACTGAGAAACACAGAATACACGCAGTCTTAGAAGGAAAAAAGGTTCAAGTCATCACTGAAAAAGGTTCTGTGGATGTCACACCATCTTTGATGTAGGGTTTTTACCCCTAGAAACAGAGTGTTGACAATAGAAAGGGCATTCTGATGGGGAGGGATCTGAGAACGACGTTCAGAAGGAAAGAAACTGGGCATGAAAATTTCACCCAAAGAAGAAAAAAATCTAAGAAGATGCAACATTTTCCTAAAGGTTGTAACTTAGTTTGTGAGATCCCAAAGGGTAGAATTCAAGGCAAGGAGATCTATTTTTGACTCCAGGAGAAGAAGAAATCTTTATTCCCTAGGTGGTTCTGCAATGGGATGAGTTCTTTGCTATCATCTCTGGCCTTCCTCTGTACCCCTTGAATGAGGAGTGAGTTAGGAGGGAGGTTTTGGAAAGCAAGGGTGATCCCACTTTCTCATTCAAACGTCTTGACCACATCTAAGCCACAACTACAGAAATAAATCTGGACAGCTAGAAATCTGGCTCCATTTTGGAAACCCCAAATCCTGCTGATACAATAAAAGAGCATGAGTCCTTGAAGGGTGTTCATCCCTGTCCCCACCTGAAGGCTCCCTGGCCTATCCCTGAACACCAAAATAACAAAAACTTGTTATTATACCAAAAGTGCTCTTCACAATGAATGATATCTTAGGCTTGAGGAAATACAGTACTCTCTGGTCTTGTGCCAGTTGTTGGGAAGAAAAAAAAGAGAGAGAGAAGCCCCCAAATTAGCTGCAGTGTTCTTTTATTCCTCCTCCAGCTCCTTCCTCCTTGGATTACTGGTTGCCCACTCCCTTTGGAAGCCCAGGCCTGCTGGGGAGGGTAAGGTAATGCATTTCCCAAACTGAGACATGGCTCCTGCCATCAGGAATGACTCCAGCCTCTTCCTTCCTCCCACTGAGTGCCAGCTGTAAGATCTGCATGGGCCAGGGGTAGGTAAGGGACATGGATGGATGAAGGAATGGATGGTCCAAGCAGGATCAGGACCACTCTCAGGTTCCAGGAAACAGAGAGCTCTTGGGTGTCAGGAGTTCAGGGACTGGGGTGCGATGAAGCAGAGAATGCCTTAAACGCCTCCTTCCTGGAATGGACTTGAAGTCACAGAGTTGCAGTTTCAGTCCTGTGCATGGTACCCCCACCCTACTGCCAACTGTAAGGGAATTTCCATCTCCTTTTTGCCCCTTAATTCACCCTCCACCTTTGCCCAGTGTTGCAGATGGATGGGAAGGGAACTGCGGAAATTCCCCTTCTAGGAACATGGGAGTCAAAGAGTGAACAGACCAAAAGGAATAATGAGAACTGAAAAAGCTTCCTCAACTCTCTACCGCCAACATTTATCCTCAGCCTGAGCACCCTTCAAAAGGGAGAGGGGCTCACCAGACCCTTCTGCAGGTGCTGAATTTTCCCAAGGCCTCCAGCCCACCACCCTCCCACCTCCCAGCCAGTGTATTTCACTGAGGAGTCAGAAGGCCCAGCCGAGAGCGCGGTTGTGCAATCGGCAGCCCAGATGTGGCTGGGACTCTGGCTTGCGGCAGCTGCCTCTGTCATCACCCCGAGCCTATGGCCTTCATTTCACCCTTGAGTTGTACTCTAGCAACATTCCTGTCCCTGTCCCAGACAGGCCCCACCCCACCCACCATCCTCCTCCAGCAGCTAGAGAGAACATTTGGCCACCTAGAATCACAGGCCCAGCTCAGCCACACAAGACTGTGCTGCCAGCAGGGGAGGCCTTATTCTGGGCCTCAGTAGGTGTGAGCTCAACCATGAGCCCTGTTCTCAACTGAATTTTCTCCTCATTCTTGAGATCCTTGAGTTTAGCAAAGCATTTATTGCTCCCACAGGAATTGGATAAGATATAAACTCTTTTATTGTCCTTGAGTATTCTAATCAGGGCAAGGTCACTTCCCATTCTGCAGCTACCATGACCACTGTTTTCATAAATGCTTGAGTGTGGTCAACTATCAGGCAACACTATTGATTCTTTGGCCTCAAAATTCACAGTGGGTCAGACTTACAATAATCCCAATCTACTCTGTGCTTCACATTAGAGAACATGCACAGAAGATGCACTGGAATGTTTTGCCAGATGGAAAAATTAAATGAAGATTCACAGAGACTTATACAAGGTCACATGGCAAACCAGTGGCAGGATCAAATCCCAGGAGTATGGTGCTGCGAGCATCTCCCTTTTCTTCATGGCAGATTCTCTGACTTCCTGATGGTAATGGTGGTGACAGTGGCAGTAGTGATCATAGAGATAGGGAGTGATAATGAGGATGCTGATGATGGTCATGACAGTGACGGTAATGGCAGTGGTGACAATAATGGTAGCAATGCGGATGGTGATGACAGTCATAGAGATGGTGGTGACCATAGCAATGGGGGTGTTATTGGTAATGGTGGGGATTAGAGTGGTAATGGGGCAGCGTAATGATGATAATGCCTGGGTATGTTAATAAATCTGAATTCCCTTCTCTAACACAATTTTCTGCAGAAATACATGGTACATTCCAATAATTTTGGCTTTAATTTTTAACCTTGGAATGATTTGGATTTTGAGTGTGTTCTCATTCAAATCTTTACTCAGTAGCATTTCAAACACTTTGCTCAGACTCCTGTGATGGTGAGCACAGGGACAGATGGCTCCTGCCACTGCCCTTTTCATCTGCCAGAGTCCTGCCTCCCGAGGGCTACTCCAGCCAGCGATCCAGCAAAGCATGAGTGCTAACGTTGATTCATTCCTGGAAAGGAAACTCTTCAGCCAGGTGACATTGGCTCAAGGGCTCCCTATCAGACTCCTAAGCATAGATGAAGCTTTCTTAGAGCCGCACTGCAGCCTTGACCCTCTCCTTGACCCTCCTCCCTTCCCTCTCTCTTCCACAGGACTCAGAACCACACTGCCAGTTGAAAGCCCTCCTCCTCCCTTTACCTTCTTCCTCTCCTGTATCCATCTCAAGTCTTTCCCCCAGCAAATCTCCTCAGGCCCACCCATGTCATGCTCTGTGCTGTTCAGAAGACCCTAACTAAGAAATCTGGGCCACCAAGCTAACACCATCCTGATGAAAATAAAGATAACAGATAAACATTTTAACAGTAAGACTGATTTTCTTCTATGTCCTGATTTTCAAGGATAATTCCAAGTGGGAATATATTATGCCCTTTAGGAAATGAAGTTGTTTGCTGTTGGAGAATTAAATCCTTGTTAAGCACTTGAAAAATAATGGGGAGACAGAAAGCAGGCAGATAAACCACAGCATAGGACCCTGAGACAGGAATGAGTTTGATGTTTGTGGGATTATAAGCAACCGAATTCCTAGGAATGCAGGAAAGGACTGCAGAAGGGGAGAAGTTAATGATAAATAGTGGGGAACAGGAGCTGAACGAGGCTAAAACCTTAAAGGGATGGGAAGAGGCAATGGAGAGCAGTAGGATAAGAAGGGATTGAGGAAAGAGACCACCTGGAGGCTGCAGGGATCGACCAGCCAAGCAACGGGGAGAAGTGGGGGGTCAAATGGTGGATGTATCAAAAATCCAAAAGTACTGTTGAGAAGGAGTAAACTCACCTTGTCTCACTGGACATGAGAGTTAAAGAAGAAGTGTGGTCTGGAGAGGAAGGTGGTGGTGCTTCTGACAGAAATAAGGTGGTTGGAAGGAGTTAAGCTTCGGAGGGAAGGTTACAAATCACTGTTGGTTACGTTCGCCAGTAGTCGCCTTTACTGGGGACTTGAAAACGTGGGCCTGGACCCTAAAGGAAGCTTTAGGCTGTGCAGCAGGTTTAGAAGGCTAAGCTTATGTGCATACTCCTCCAAGAGCGGCTGTGGGTGTCCCACAGATGATTAGATGGAGAAAGCAGGGACTCAGGAAACCTCGAAGTGGTAGCAGACAGGGAGAAAGTACAGCCAGAAGGCCCTGAGAGAAGGCTGGGAACGCAGAGCCCCCTATTACCAGGGATCAGGCAGATATCTGCAGTCCTCCACGTCCCTCCACGCCTCCATCCGGAGGGGTTTCTGTGCTGGCCCTGCATGGGCCAACCTCACAGAAAGGGGACAGAGAGGGGGACAGGCCTCATAGAAACTCTCCTCTAGGGTCATGGCAGAACAGAGTGGCGACATCCTGGCAGAGCCCAGGGTGGCTGAGCCTGCCACGGGGCGGCCTCCCACAGGCTGCTCCTGTGGTCCAGGACACGTCGCTCTCCTGGGGTCAGTGCCGGGGCGGCGGCAGCCTCCGTGTGAGGTGGTGGTACTGGCATCTGCTTTCCTGGAGCAGTGACTAGGAAAATAGATGACTTCAGGCTGAAAGCTCTTAGAATCGTTGCTCAAAAGAGGGCGGAAAAGACGAAGCTAAAAATACATGCAGACCCAAATTCCCTTTCCCTACCTCTCCAGAAAAAACGCCAGGCAGAGTGCCTTACAAGCAAGTCTGACGCAGGCCTCTGAATTGACTGTTCTCTCACCAGCCTGTTGATCATTCTGTTCCACTTACACACCTGCCTCCACCCAGGCCCGGCTCCTCTCTGTCCCTACAGCACACTGGGCTGTTTTCTACCCCCTGCCCTTGGCTCCTTCTCCCTTCTGCTGTTGTAGCCTCTCTTCTCTTGGGCCACCCCTGGCTTTTCCAGGACTCATTTCGCAGATGCTGTGTAACCTCCTTTAGGGCTTCTAAACTCTGCTTGACAAAGAACATGACTCTGTCATGCACCATTCCTGGTCCCTCTTTTCCTTGCTTTCTGCAGGTTAGGGTTATCTCTTATAACCATCAGAGAACCTTCTTAAGGGATAACAGTTTTATGTGTCTTCCTTTGGTTCCATTTTCAAAGCACCCAGTCCAAAAATGGAAACATAGTAGGTGCTTAATAAATGTCCTTTATGATCAATTGAAAAAGATAGATGGCTAGTTTCAATGGAATACACTCAGCTTATTAAGGCTAAGGAAGACGGGGTGGACAGGGCTACAAAGAGAATATATAGGACACTGGATGGCCGAGGGACCCCTATCCCATTGTGTATGGGCGGGGGGGGTGTGTGCATGTGCACACACATGTGCCCATGTCTGCCTTTATATATGATGTTGTACAGGAGTCTCTACTAAACCAAAGGGAAGAACTAGAGTGCTTCTGATTCCTGAGGAATTACTGGGATTCTCAAGATAGCTCTGGACATCTTGAAGAGTCAATGCCCTCATCTTTGATGATATCCTTTCCTGGGCTTCAAACAGAGATTAGGGGGACTTCTGCTGGTAGCACTCCAAGTCAGAAGCATTTGTTCTGTGGCTGCTGCTGTAGATGTTGGGCACACCACTGCAGAGTGGCGAGGTGAAGAAATGGCATCAAAAGCATAGCTGAGGGCTGCCTCTGCTTTTCTGTCAGGACTCTCTGTTTTTCCCTGACTCCATCCAACCTAAACCCTCCTAACTTGGGAGTCTCTGGACTACAGAAGCCATGGGCTGTGCATAGAATCCGACCCACTGTGCAGACCTGCAAGTAGTATATAGACAAAAGGAAGAAAGTGGGCGAAGCAGGAAAGGTGAAAGAAGAAAAGTTTATTTGTAAATCTGAAGTTTCTGGCAAAAGAAAGCAAAAAAAAAAAAAATAAAGAAAGAATGAATCTATAGAGTTTCTGCAGCACATTAGATGTAAGTATAGTTCATAAACAGCACCACAATTCACAAAGATATCAGCCTGGCTCAGTTTTAACCAAGTGACTATTGATGGTGACCCAAGTAGTCAGTCAGCATTAAATTCATTAAAGAATTCATGCTAGAGAAAATCTGGTCCCTCTCAGTTCACAGTACTCACAGAGGGAGGGAGTGCACACAGCTTCTCCCTGACCTGGGAGATGTCATGGAGCACCGTTTTGGACTGTCTATCTCCATCTCTCCTACCTGCTCCTTGGAAGAAGAGTTACTTTAGTCAGAGATAGATGTTCCCCTGACCAAGTCACAGGGACAGTAGGCTTACGGTACGGGAGTCCCACCCTCTTTTCTCCCTCACTTCCTGGGCCTCAGCCTTCTCAAGCAGGTCCAGTTGACCTCCTCCCCACTCTTCTTTCCATGCTATAACAAGGCCCCCAGAGAGGAAAGCAGCCATATCCTTCCTAGCTTGCCTGTGGCTGTGCAGAGGGGACGTTGCCAGCTTATGGCCTGGTCTCCCACCAGAACCAGCCACAGAGGCGCTGGAGATCAGGAAGGTAGAAGTGCCCATGGGTTTCCAGGAAAGGGCTTCCCTGCTTCAGCACACCTTAGAGAAAAAGCTATGTTCTGGGGGCCAAGTGGACATTTGTTTAGAGGTTAAACTGCTACATGGTTTCCTTTTGAAAGTACTAAAAGGAAGGTTGGTGAACGGCAGGATTCAGGCTCTGCTCTTCCCTGGAAGCCCTTCAAAGAGCTTGAGCAGTGAGAATTCAACAAACATACTAACTATGCCATTCTCATGGTCACCTTTTCCCCACACTCTGCCCATTGGGTAAAATTCTGCCCACAAGGCAGTGTGATAAGATGGAAAGAAAAGTTTGAGAAAGAGGACACCTGAGAATTCAGCCCATTTCCGCTCCTGGAGAAACTCTTCTCCTCCCCACCTTTGGTTTCCTTAAGCACAGGATGAGCTCACAGAGGACTTCAAAACCTCTTATGAGAAGAAATTTTATGGATTTTGTTGAATACCTACAGCTTGTGTGCAAGACAGAAGCTAGCTTGATCCTGGACCTTGAGACTTAATGGCGGAGTAGTGGAGTCAGGAGAGGAAGCTCACATGTGCAAGCCAACTGGAGGAAACTGCAAGACGGAGCCTGACTGAATGTCTGAGTTAGTGGAGAAGACCAGCAGTGCCTCTCCTGTGGGCTGGAACTCTTGCAAAGGATCTGTACATCCAGATGCCCTACAAGCTTCGACCGAAGGAGAAATAAATAATACAACTTGCATATATATGTATGACTATTTTTCAAATCATCAATGTCGCTGTCATGAATGAAACACAGATTCACATAGAAGTAATCTTGAATGTAGATTGTCTAGGGGTTGCTATACATTTTCTCAAACAGCAGAGCTTATGAAGACAATTGCTGTTTACAGTGAAATAAAACGATATCTGTAATTTTCTTGAAAACAGTCAAGGGGGAAAAGGGAGGGAGTGGAAGGAACTAGAAGAGATGTTAATAATTACCAAAACTGGATGATGTGTATATAGAGGATTATCATACTGTTGTCTTGACTTTTGTATGTTTGAGATTTTCCATAATAAAATGTTTTTAAGTATAAATGCTCTTATGTGGTCATTCATGAAATCTTTGACATTAAAGAAGGGATTCTTTGGGAAAAGCTGCTCACAATTCATTGCTGAGTAAAAAAAAAAGCAATTATAAAGCCATATGTATGACTTCAACTCTTTTTCTTTGAAAAAATGAGGGTGGGGAAAAGGCTTCCTTTTATGTCCCAAGAAAATATGGTTAATTCTAGGTAGAGAAAATGGAGTTGTTTTTAAAATTTTTACATGTTTATTTGTAATGAACTTGTATTTCCCTTGTTATCAGCTCCAAAAACTACTGTTAAATTTTATAATGGAAGCCTTGGATTCAAAGAGGTTTGAAGGTGTTTATTCAGCCACTCACGAGCTATAGGAGCTCTAGCCTTTGGATGGCCGCATGAAATCATGCAATGGGTGGGAAAGCATTCTAAGCAACATGAAAATAAGTACATCCTGTCTTGAGAGCAGCCTTACCAGAGCCAGGTGAGCCCAGGGACCAGGGGGCTGCAGGGTGTGTGGACTGAACATAGAGGGGTTGGGTGGGGCAAGGTCTTGAAGGGCCATGGAGTTCTGGGAAAAGAGGAGCCCGGATGTCTGGTTAAAAATTGTCCTGGGTATGTGTGTGAGTGTGCAGGCGCGTATTAACTGTGGCATTCAGATCAAGGGATAATTGAAAAAACATGACCATTGCTGAGCCACACACATTTGGGGACATGTGGCTCCGGTTCTGGGGTTGTTTGTCATTCTTTATTTGAGGAAAGCAGGAAGACAAAAGATGAAGCATTGAACACTTGAAGATTCAGATGTCAACAAGGAGTCAACTTCATGCCAAGGCGGCCATCTATCAGCAGTCACCTCTTAGAGCCACCACCACCCTATGACCAACCCCATCACTGGACTGACCGTTTGCACAATACCAGCTGTCAATCACCCATCACCTCTGGGGACCTCAGCAATTGGAGCTTTCGCACGCTGAGAGAGGGAATGCTGGCACCTTCCCAAGAGTTTGCCGGAAGGGAGCTGGAGGGGCAGCAGGATGGTGAGGAAGAGGCTGCTTTACAGGCAAACTGGAGATGATTTGGGAAACTCCCAGAAACCCCAGCACAAACAGTGGAGAGAGTCTGGGCAATCCAGTGACCCCAAGTAGAGTCACTGGCTCCCAGAAGGCAAGAAGCCGATGGCATGAATTGCTGTGTCATTCCTTACTGGCAACTACAGCAGAGGCATTGAGGTAGGGGTGGTATGGAGGCTCAGGTCAGACCTTTTGGGGACTTGGGAGGGTAAAAAACCAGAGCTTAAGCCAGGCAGGTGTATCCTTACTGGGAAGACCTGCAGAAGAAGAGCCATTCAAGAGTCTTTTTAAGCCAGGTGGTAAAGGGTAGAATTGCTAACGTGTATCAGGCTTCCCTTGGAATCCTTTCACTCACTGCTGCCATAGGAACTTGGCTTTACCTAGTGTACTGAGCCCTGGACATTTTAAAACTACATATAACATTACCAACCATACCTTTCCCCTCGTCAAACATGGTACTTAGCTCTGCGTAGGCATGCAATGGATATAAAGTTCTCCTTCCCAGGCCTGGGTCCCGGGCTCCCCTAATCTAACTTACCTCTTCCTCTGGAGCCTGGAAGGCAGCCTTTATCAGGAGTGAAGTTACTTCCTCTGTGCTTTTCCAGCTAAGTCTGTTTCTCTCTTCACTCATCCAAGACATGGTTGGACTTTCTCATAATGTTTACTAGGAAACTGAGAAACAAGGCAAAAATGAAGGCAAATGAAGGAAGTTGAAGAACTATTACAGGATTCCAGAATTTATTAGCCATCTCGGGTCAAAACCCTGATCCAAATCTCCCAGGATTTTTTTTTAAGATGTGATGATTTTTTATGCTCATTCTTATTTATTGTTCTAGTCCTCTTTCTCACAGTTATGTTTTGCTAATATCTTTGAACACATCACATGCTGAACCCTTTGCATTATGATTGTTTGTCATTTTTGCCAACTCAAACAATGTGTGCATATATCATTTTATTACGCTCAGAAGGGCTGGATAACCTGTGCACAGCTGCTTGGCTGGAAAGTGGCAGAGTGAGGAACTGAAACCAGGCTCTTTGACCTCAAAACCTGCTTTTTGGCTTAAATTTTTTAAATTTTATTTTCAAACTTGAGGTATTATAGTTGAGTGTTTTTCATTGATAGCTTATTGATAGCAGCATCAGAGGTAAAAAGATAAAGGAATGTGTCTACCAAAATTCATCTATGTAATTATAGATCCCTTGTTCAACTCTATCATTTAAAATAATAATTTTTCCAAATGTTTTATCACTTCTGCATGTGCTCTATCTTGCAGTATCTTTTGAATTTAGTTTACTTTTTAAAAGGAACTTCAGGGCCAGCCAAATAGCTCAGTGGATTAAAGCACCTGCAAGCAGGTGCAGGGGCCAGGGGATCAATCCCGGGCCTGCCATGCTGGCCCCACCCACAGGGCGCACTGAGATGGCGATTGAGACTGGGTGTGGTGGCACTCGCCTGTAATCCCAGTGCTTGCGAGGCTGTAAACAGGCGGATCACTATAAATTCAATCTAGCAGTGAGATGCTGAACACCCCATAGGCCCTTCCTTAAAATCAAAATAAATAAATAAATAAATAATAAAAGAAACTTCACAAAATGTCTTTAATGTGCTTTTTTGTAGCTAATCATTTGAGTTCATGTACAACGAAGACTAATTTTGTGTGTGTGTGTGTGTGTGTGTGTGTGTGAGTGATGTGGTATGTTGTGATTCAAATGGCAGTTTCATTAGATATAAAAGTCTTCATTTAAAGTTTTCTCTTCAATATCAAAGAACATGTTCCTTTGTCTTTTTAACTCTGGTGCTGCTATTGATATGTTTTTATGCTCTGGTGCTTCTACGATCCTTTCTTCAAGGAAGCTTTTAAAATGATCTCCTGCATTTTAATTTTTCTTAATTTTCATGTCTTGAGAATAAAGTACAGAAGTATCAAGTAGGATAGCTGTTGCCAGGGCCTGGGGGCAGCAGGAAATGGGGAAATCAGTGTTTAATGGACACAGTCGTCTTCAGTGCGAGAAGACGACACTTTCCAGAGGAGGCTGGTGGTGGAAGTTACACTGCAGTGTGAGTGGATTTAATGACTGAGCTAGACATTGTGGAAACGATGTCATGGCCTATTTTATGTTGTGTGTGTTTTACCATAATAAAAATATAAAAGGTGAGATCTAAACATTTAAAATTTTACATTTTAAATTTGTCCTAGATTTACAATTTTTAAATGCAGTGTAAAATAAGTTTTCTCTTACATTTAAATTATTTTTTATATTCTTAAATTTTACAGTGGTATATTTAGGAGTGAAGTATTCCTTCTCTGTATTCGTACCTCATTAATCTTCTGGCCTTTATTTCAATTCTGGGAAATATATTTCTATTGTTTCATCAACTAGTTTCTAACTAAACACTTTTCTCCTCTCTATTCCTGCATTTTTATCTTCTTCTGTCTTTTATTAACTGGATATTGGGGGCTTGGCCCTAGCTCAGTCTTTAAGCGGCTGCTTCCACAAAACTGTCAGCCTCACGTTGCTGTAGTTCGATGCCCACAACACTCCAGCCAGCCAATAGTGCCCTCAAGGCATTCGAGG
>NDGM011051030.1:0-10131 GCA_002564305.1 Octomys mimax | reverse complement strand
TGTATATGTACCAGCATGTATATGTACCAGTGTGTGTATGTACCAATTGTGTATATGTACCAGTGTGTATATGTACCAACTGTGTATATGTACCAGTATGTATATGTATCAATTGTGTATATGTACCAGTATTTATATGTACCAGTGTGTATATGTATCAATTGTATATTATGTACCAGTATGTATATGTATCAGTGTGTATATGTACCAATTGCTCAGGATAAGTATAATTATTATGTATTGTAGACATATACCAATAAAAGTAAATTTTAAAAAGAAATGTTTGGAGAACGAGAAATTGTCTTCAACAATTCACAGTCCTCAGATGATAGAAGGATCCTCTTGAGATAGTGAAAAACCTGGCAGTGCTGGTCTCACATTCCCACAGAGCAGTGGCTCTCAAAATACGGTCCCTGGATGACCCTGCACACCACCTGGAGGACAGGTAGAAAGGCACATATCTCGACCTTCTGAAATTCTGGTAGTTTGACCAAGCCGTGTGTCATTTAACAAGCCATTCAGTGACTCTGACCCACGCTAAAGCTTGATTCCATGGGTGGAGGGTAGCAATGAATCAGAAGACAGCTCAGGCTCTGCCACCCACCTTGCAACTCTGAGTTGTGCTGAATAAGCCTAAATATGCCTTGCCTGCCCTCCCAGCAGGCACCTGAATTCTCAACTGTAATTAATTTCTTGGGAAAATTAACACCATCAAGAAAAAGGAAAAGCAACTTCTTAATGGGCTGATTTCCAACAAATGATCAAAAATCTTTTTATCCTAGTGACTTTTGTTTTTAATTAAAAAAAATTTTTTTATGTTAATCTGCCCACTCAAACGTGCAGTCTTCCTGCCTGAACCTCCCCCAGTACTAAATTACAGGTGCGTACTGCCACACTCAGCTGAGACTCAAATTCAAAATTATATGAAACAGAGGCATCTTGCCATACTTTTATGGAGTAATAAAATTGAAGAGTTAAGGATGAATGATTGTTACCTACATTATCTATGGTCTACATCACAGGAAAAGGAAAAAGAGAAGTGACCCGGAAGCTCACTGACTTGGCCCAGATACCACGCTGACACACGTATGTGGCTGATGCCCATTCCACAGAGCACTTGTGAAAATTAACAGACTATTTTTTTTTACCAAAGCAGCTCAGTGTGTATACATTATATATTTTTAAAAAATAATTCCAGTGCCCAGATGTTATTGCTTTCATTCCGTAGAAGATGAAACTTGGTTTCAGCCAGTGGCTTTTTGAAGACAGTGGTGGAACTGGGACTTGAACTCAGGCTACTGGATTGCCAGTCTAAGGGAATTCACCACCCCACGCTGAAGGGATGTATGTCAACAACAGTGAAGACAGAAACTGTACCACCGCAGTATCCTATCATCAAAACCAGGCCTGCCATGAGGTATACCAATTTCTACTACCAATCAAATATAACCAGCCCTTTGTTACAAAGGGAAAGAGTCATTCTGTGGGTCATTCAAGCTTTTTTCCAGATTCCTGGTCACTGCTGAGGATGAGTGCAGGAGTAGGAGGGAAGGAAGAAGCCAGTGTTTTCCACTCTTTTTGTGCCTTTAAAACACCCAGGATGGCTGAGAATATAGCTTAGTGGCACAGCACCTGCCTGGCACGTGCAAGGTCCTGGCATTCAAAAAACCAAACCAAAACAAAACAAAAAACAGTCCAGGAGCAGAGGAGCTGCATTTCTCACCCTTTCTGATAAGGTGACATATCTATTTTGTAATCAGTACAAATCTGGCCTCCCTAACAATACATAGAGGAGCCTCGGTGGGTGACAACTCAATGAGATGTTTGACCAGGTAAGAGACTTCAAGGCTCCTAAGATCTGAGGACTGCTGAACCAAGCAACAAAAGACACCAACGTATCTCTATCATTTATAGATCTTAAAATCTATGACATCTAATACTTTGAAAATTCATTGCATATATTTCATTTTGAGGGAGCTGGATAAAACACAGCACTTTTCATTTGGCTTTATGTTAAAAATTTAAAATAGGAACTCTGATCGCGAGAGCTAGATGTCATCTGAAGCTTTGTGCTGTCACAGGTGGGGCTTCTCAGAGGTGGCTGGATCTGGGGTGTGTGACGCCGGGGACAAGGGCATGCGACTGCTACATCACGGCACTGAGTGGTTTGGCATAGCTCTGGGTGTGGGTGATGGGAAGGTCCTCCCTGGTATGAGCACTACTCACCATCACAGGCGACTATAAACTACGAGGGACTGAAGGGAGGCTGATGCCTGTGCTCACCCATGGCTGCTGCTCCTTCCCTGCTTTGCTTTGCGGCTGCCTTCTGGCCCTGCTGGCTGCGAGCTGTTGCCCCCTCTGCGATGCCCCTCTGCTGCGCCACCTTGCCCTGGAGCCAGCCGACTGTGAACTGAAACCTTTGCAAACTGGGAGCTAAATAAACCTTTCCTCCTTTAACTTTGGGTGTCAGGTATTTCTTCTCAGCAATGAGAAAAGGAAGATAGGTTTTAATCTCAGTTGAAATGTAGAAGAAAACAAATTCATGATCAAAGGCAGGCATGGATTGCATAATGTCATACATAGCAACAGCGAAATTTTAAAAGCCACACTTTTAAGCTACAGTGAAGCACCTCTCGTTTTGTACTATTAAATTCAATGAACATAGTATGACAGACTCACTGCAATTTGTTTTCTTTATCTTTTGGAGACCATTCTTACTATGACTCACTATGCAGCTCAGCCTGGTCTTGAACTCACTTTATAGCCCAGGCTGACCTTGTACTCAAAATGAACCTCCTGCATCAGCCTCCCCAGTACTGAGATTATAGGTGTATGCCACTTTGCCTGGATCTCACCACATTTTTTTTCGTTTTTTTTGCATCTGGTACAGGGTCTACAGGGTCTACAGTGCAAGTTCTACAGGGTCTACAATACAAGGTCTGCAGGGTCTACAATACAGGGTTTACAGGGTCTCAGCACGTAGATTGGACTCATAGTGATCCTCCTGTTTTCAGCCACCCAAGCGCTACTCACCACCTCATTTTTAAGTAAATAACCTCACATATTTTCACATTGCCCTTTCCTTGACATGCTGGACTACACAGAAATTCACGTCCCAGTTCAACGAGGGGGAAAAGACACACATACAGCATTTTTAAAGCAGCTCAGCCTTGGAAACACACACAAGAATTTATGAATACTTGAAGCCCTCTTTTTCCTTTGCCAAAGGGTGTAATTAAAAGCCCATAGACATTTCCAAATCGGGGCCAAAGAGAATTTCGCTTGAAGTCCATGGGAGATCAGCACCCTGACCAAGCACAAGAATAGCTCACTCAGAAAGGGATAAATAATGCTCTTGGCAGGGAACACGCTGCAAACATAGACTAGAATGTCTCACAACAGAAGTCGCATTTAGGAAAAATAAAAATGTCCCGGGTACAGCAGCACACGACTATAACCCCAGCTACTTGGGAGGTGAGGCAGGAGCACTCCAAGTTCCAGGCAACCTAATGAGATTCTGTCTCAAAATCTTAAATGGGCTGGGAATGTTGCTCCATAAAAGAACCCTTCTCTAGTACAAGTGAGGCCCTCGGTTCAATCCCCAGACTTGCTAAAAGATTTTCTTAAATAACAATAAAATAGAACCTCATTCAATAGGTCACCTACTGTCAATATGGTGAGAATAGTCTGATCTGCCACAGGCCATGGAAAGCAGGGCCCTGAACTTGTGGCCAGTCACCGGGCTGTCCACTGACAGCGCCGAAAATCACTTGGGTCTTCCGGTTGACTCTTCCCTCTCTGTGGCCATATTATGTATGTCCTAAGTGTGCTTCCTATCCAGCTACCTACGAAGCCAGAACACATGCCTGGGGGCTTACATGTGGGAGGCAGCCAAAAGCTTACCAGCTACTTACTTCAGGGAGGGAGTACCCGAATGGGGCAGGCTGGGTGATGGGGAGCCATGCTTCCCTGGGCCCGCATCGGTTCCCACCTGCTTTTCACATTGAGCCCAAGTCTCCCAAGTGCATAAAGATGCCTACTCTCCCTACAGGAGACTCTGAAGGACAAGTTATCTCCTTGGTTTGCATCTCACTGAAGAATGAGCCCGTGTTCGAAGCCCACTGGGCACCAGAGTGTATCTTCCAAACATGGCCCTGGTGCTATCTGACATCCCAGCTGCTTCTTCAAGGTGACTCAAGGACAGCCAGAGGAGAGAGAGTCTGTGTCCCTTCTGCTCTAGTCAACAGAATGGCAAAGAAGAACTCCAACAGTATTCCTTAGGCTACAACATAAAAGATCGTGTGGTTTATACTTTATTCTCTGCGAGTGTAGCTTATGGGCCCCAGAGCTACCATGGAATAAGTCTAATGGCTTTGGAGCTGTGCTTTAGGAAGGAGGCTCAGGGCTAGCCAGATAGCTCAGAAGACTAAAGCACCTGCTAAAAAAAAAAAGGAAGGAGGCTCAAATGACATCATGAAGCATGGTGCTTGGGTAGCCAGCTCTGGCCAAAAACTGAGTCCATAGGAAACCATCATTACCAGACCTACATATTCAAACATGTCCAAATGACTCTACCTTTGAATACTGAGTGTCTCTCTGGTGTCAAGTCACATTATCTGAGGCCCTCCACAGCTGAGAGAAGAAACAAGCAGCCTTCACCCTAAATTAGCAGCCCAAAGAATCTGGGAAGGAAAGAAGAAAACCAAAGCACAGCATTTATGCCGTTAATATTTGGAATGGTTTGTCATGCAGTAATGGTGACTGGGACACACCGGGGGATTTAAGGGTCATTTCAACCATACCCTATTTTTACTTTATACTCTTATTTTAGAAGTTAAATCCTACAAAAGAAATTCCACTCTCTCTGCTATAGTAGAACTGTAATCCAGAAGAAGAAACAAGAAATACTGCATATGTAAACCCTTGGCAAGCTACAGTATGCCTTTTACTTACAGGATTTGTTATTTCAAAATGAAAAAAAAAAGACATCTGTTATTTCTCTGGTATATATGATGAATGAGGAATTACCAAATTTTGAATTCAAAGCTAGTTCAAGTAAGGCCCCCCAAAAATCACCTGAATAATTGGCAAGTTCAACCACCATGGAAAGAGAATTAGTCATTGTTGACAAACACCAATGAACCATCTCATGAGGGGGCAAATGGAACCCAAATGTTCTCACATCACTTACCCTGTGCTCAAAGCAGCATAGCAACAGGTAGCGGAGAAGAGACAAGAAGATGCGTAGAGAGGGAATCCTGCACAATTCTGATGGCTCAGAGAAGCATCTTCCCACAAGTAAAACTCATGCTGGGGATGGCAGTAAAAACCTGGGATCCAGTTACTGGAGGGGAAGGGAAGGTTTAAAAAGGAAGATATGGCCTGCAAGATAGCTCAGCAGGCAAGCACCTGCTTAGGCAAGCGCAGGGACTGGGGTTTGATCCCGGCACCACCTGCAGCACCAGCCATGCCCCTGGGCCTGCTGTCCACTGAGACCAGGTGTGGTGGTACACGCCTGTAATCCCAGAGCTGGGGAGGCTGAGACAGGAGGATCACTACGAGTCTGAGCTGCATAGTGAGACCCTGTATCAAATACATAAACTAAGAAAAAAAATTAAAGATAACTTGGGCTTATGTGCCTGAGACCAGCCAAGACAACATTTTTGTTGGTTTCTCATAAAAAGTTGTTATGAAAGGGCTAGGAATGTAGTTCAGTAATAGAGCAGTTCAAGTCCCAGGATTCAATCTAATACAAAAAAAAAAAAGCAAAGGAAGAAGGGTATGTAATGACACTGTCATCCTCCTTTTCTTTTCTACAAGACCACATTGCTCTTAGCATCTCCTCTACCCGCCCCTCATCCTGTGTCTGGTGATCACTTGAACCTAGGACAAATGTGCTCTGATCTTATTTGTTTTTCTCCCTTCCCTCCACCTCCTCTCTCTATAATTTATGATTGATTCATTGAACAAACACTCATGGAGTACCTATAATCATGGCACAGTATAATCATGGCACAGTTTGTTGTAGGTGTCACAGTTTACATCTGTGTGTCCCCCCAGAGCCTCAGGCAGTCATGGGATGGGCTGCTAGAGTCTGTGATTGATTAATGATCTAATGCTGGGATTAAGACTGTGGGTGCTACACCTGCCCTAGCGTGGGTAGACTGTACACAGTATAAGGGACAGAAAAAGCCTTTCCTCATGATCCTTCTTTTTTGCTCTAGCTGTTTTCTACTGTCATGAACTACTGCCCTCTGCCATGTGCCACTGTGCCCAGGAGCCAGCTGAGTACAGACTGAAATACCCACAAACTGTCCACTAAGTAAACCTTTTCTTCCATAATTTTGGGCATCAGGTATTTTGTCTCAGACATACGAAGCTCCTCTTCTTGTAGTGTTCATGTAGTAGAGGGAAGGAAAAACAGCAAATAAGTAAATGCATAATAATTCCAAATGATAGTAAGTGCTACAACTGACGCCTCACTGTAGAAGCCCTGGTCCACCCAGGTAGCTGCCAGCACTTTGGTCAATGAGGAGTCAACAGGCTCCACTGAAGAAATGGTGATTATACAGAATGGGACAGCAGTGGACCTGGGACTAGGACTCTTATATCAACACAGGAGCAACAGCCTTGCTTTGACATGAAAGGAGGTCCCTAGAGGGGCAGAGGAGATTACTGAAAAATGAGAGATATGTTATGTTCTTAATTTTGTGTATGGCATGTTTTTCCTCTAAATGTATCTTAACTGTGCTTAAGGAACTTGTAGAAATATCTGTAGAGAAAAACAGTATAAAAATACAGGGCACAATGATAAAAGAATGTTGTTACTCTAGGGGTTTTGTCTAAGTGTCCAGGAGAGCTGGCAGCATTGGCGACAAGACCCCCCTTCCACTGCATGTGAATGCACCTGTGCAAGACCACTGTACCTAGAGCCACTCCACCACAAAGGTAAGGAACAAGCGTGGCAGTTCAAGCAGAGGGGGTAGATTAACATTTGTGATTGCCCACTCTTTGAGACACATAGTAGAAGTTCACTTCTCTATATCATTTGCAAAAGATCTGAGAATTAAGTGATTTGGATAAAGTAATGGGAATTACTAAAGTAGTCAATGAATTACGAATGGAATTGACAATGGAAGCATAAAGCTCCTCTTCATTGCTGCAACATGACCAGGCCTTATCTTGACTTAGAATGGGAAGCCTTAGGGTCTCAATTGTGATGGAAGGAGGGAAGTTGCTGTGACATAGATGCCAGCTCCACATCCAGCAGGACCATTAGCACAGAGAGCAACACAAAGAAAGCCACCCATCCTGAAGGGGACTTTAGAACTATATGGGTCAACATGTGCACAGAGACATTTTGAAGCAAAGAACATTTACATGGGGGAGAACAGTGGTGACTTGTGTGTGCTCCAGTGGAAATTAGGACATAAGGAGGACACATACCTATCTAAGTTTCTAAAATACTAAATGCTTAATACCAATACACTTAAACACTATCTTTGGTAATTTTGTTGGTTTCTCATTCTACTATACGGACACCGCAGTGTACCCAACTGGACACATTATGAAATTTTATTCCTTGAATGCCATTGTTACCATCCCTCACCCAATGATCATATTTTTAATAATGTCCACAGTGGAGCACAGGAATATCCTCTCCAAAATTCAGGACTCATAAAAATAAAATGGATGCAAAGAATCAAATACCAGGAATACCTAATCCAGACGTACTAACTAAAAAATGATTTTAGGTGTCTTAAATCACCAGGTCCCTGTTATCAGTTCTGGGGATTTGCTAATTGCAAATATCTTGTCCCTAGGTATAGAAAAACAAATGATTTCATTGTGAGTTTGTATTTAAAACCAAATAAATTTGATGATGACAGTAAGAGTCATTTAGGTTTCATTATATAATTGATCCTACCTGCCACAAATATTTCAGAAATAAATCCATTTTCTGCGTGCATATTATATATAGTATGAGACTCAAATTTTGTGAGGAAGCAAGAACTAGCACCAGTGTACACTTTTAAAGGAAGTATTTCCACATAACTCTTAAAGCAGGAAATAACAACTTAAAACTAAAGCGTGAAAAAAAAAGGACTAAAGTTTAAGTGGGAGAGGAATTATACACTTAACTTTATTCAGAGAAATAACGCAAATTAACAGACTCATTTAATTTCTCATACCTTATCTCAATGTCTGGCTTTGAACTAGAACTTTTTGTCCTTTTTCTATCATATTTCCATAGAACAAACAAAGTGAAAGCTTTCCAAGCACGTTAGCATAATGTTTTGATGAAATCGTCAACATGACACATTGTGGATTCCAATGAAATAGATGCCATCAAAATACAGCTTGAGGAGGACTGAGACTATAAACTGGCTAACTGAGGGTCCATTTGGAGAACACGATTCATAGAGGGGCACGCCTGCAGAAACTCATAAACATTAAAGCCCATCCCTTCTCTCAAAGTGCCATTATCCTCTAAGTCATTCTTTATGTTAATGAGGAATAAAACATACAAGTCTGGGCAACAGATTTCAAAAAATATGTCTTGGCAAAAAATATGTCCATGCTCCCAGAATCGTAAGGAATGGAAAAGCTCATCAACAATTGAGGGACAACATAGAAAAAGAGACCCAAACTAAAACTCCCATTTCCCTAAAGAACTGTCACATGATCCCTGCTGGGTTGGAGTCATAAGGATAATTTTCATGATTTGGGGGACTTTCCGGGCCCACATGAATGGTGGTGTTGTGTAGTTAGAATGGGGCTATTTTCAGATTCAAAAGCACAGAGGAGATTTAACCTTGCTTGATCATTCTAGTTCCTCCAAATTTGTTCAACCATGAGAAACCTTTGTAAAACCAAAGTATTCTCCCTGTCACTCCCTCACAGCTCTCTACTGCTCATTACTTTAGAGCTCACAGAACTTGAGAAGGACATTTGACATGCTCCAGTTCAGTTGCAGCTAGCATAAAGATTTTTTTTCTCCAGACATTTAAAAAGCTTCCATAGGAGCAGAACTGAGAGGGTCACTGAAGATTTTTTTTTTTTTATTGGAATATTTACTTTGCAAATCTACCAATCTCGGTTACAAATGAAGCATTGCATGAAATCCTGAGAGAGAGAAGGGTATGCGTGACAAAACGTAAGAGCTGTCTCAGGGACCCTTGAGAACACGTTAAGAAGTTAAATTTACTATATTTGCTTTCTTGCATTTTGACACTAGCGAACAGGAAGCAGACACCCCGGTAGACAGGCCACTTTGACTGTCCTGACAAGTTTGACGACAAGCTTTGTAAAAACAGTTCTACCTTGTACACTTATGCAGCCTGCACTTCGCTGCTTTTGAAATAAAACAAAACCAACCCAAACAAAAATGCCCCAGGCAACAGTGCTGGCCAAGGAACTGGTGCCAGCAATCCAGGCGGGACGCTGCAAGCAAAGGAATGTCATCTTTTCAATATGGAACAAGGAACAATACTCTAACGGGCCAGGCCTGCCAGAACCCCAGATTTTCCTTTTCACCCAGACAATGCAAGCATTGTAGGGGCAAGAGACACACACAGATTATTATTCCCTCTCTAGATGTTTTTCCAGGATGAGTTCTAGGGTGCACAGAACAGGATTTTTTTTTTCCCATTTTGCCTTTCTTCTCCACATCACTCATCTAGTCTCCTCTCTGAAGTGGAAAAACACTGAACAACAAAAGACACAGCTCCAAAAAGCATAAGAGAAATTTCAACCCCAAAGAAATAATTTTGATAGGACAAACTCAGTAACAAGGAACCATCTAGAGGGACATACGAGTCTCATGACACGAGCGTTGTATTGGGTGAGTATAATTTGTGTGACTAAGGACACATTTTTTGTCATAACATAAAGATAGAAAGTAACTCGTTCATCTGGTGCTTCATGGAGAGGACAGCCATCTGTTTCTCAGGCCGGTGGAAGAATTGGCTTTATAGGTCCTATGACAGAAATTACAGTTTTCAACTTTATTCTCTAACGGGATTTTCTAGGGTCATTTTATCTACATGTGATTTTTGCCTGGTGATCTGAGACTGGAATCCAACCCTTGATAAAGGCTTAACTCTAAGGCTTTTATAGTCTTTGAAAATG
>NDGM011051002.1:0-15950 GCA_002564305.1 Octomys mimax | reverse complement strand
AGAGATTGTAGATTTTTTTTTCCCTGCTGTGGATCACAGTTCTAATTTCCCAGGTAGCACTCTCAGAAGAGTGCCAGTCAGCGCCTTTACATGCTCCTGCTCTCTCTGAAAGGGGCATGGGTTTGTGAGAGGCTGAGAATTCCTGTCCTTCAGCTGGGTTCTGCAGTAGCACTTCCAGATTCAGACAGCCTCCCTCTGCATGTGCCACATGGCTGGCCCCTCTCCTATTCCTGTTGTTAAAATCATCACAGCTTTCCTTTCTGTCTGGCCCCTTCTTTTCCTTCCCTTGTCTCCACCTGGTTGAGTGCACTCATTGTTCGTTAGTTTTCATATGATTAATCCACCTGTTTGAGACATTCCCAGATTGAAGTTTAGTCTTCAAGAGAGCAAATGTTTGAATCCCTTATTTTTAGTATCATTTCTCTAATAAAACTAGATATTTTAGAGGAAAAAAATAGAACCTGGTATTGGGTTCTTGCTCTAAGCCTGTGATTTTTGTTTTTCTGTTTCACAGTCCACATCCTTCTAGGTCCAAGCTAACTACTAGGGCAGATGTCCCTGCCTTCCTGGAATTGAGTGGCTGTTATCAGTTGATGATACAAAACAGGTGGCTGCTCTCTGCTGTCATGTGTCATTCCCAGAGGTACAGGGTGCTATGTAAGGTGGCTTCTTGCCACCATTCTACTTTATCTCCTCCTCGTTATATGGGGGCTGAAGAAGAATTTGCTTCCAAAAAGGCTTTTTTTCTGAAACTGTCAAAATATGGGTGATCAAATCTGGGTCCTCACACTTTCCAGGCAGGAGCTTAGATTGCCAAGCTATCTTCCCAGCCCCTGTTTTAGCTGATTGATTTAAATGCAGTTGGATAGCTGGGAGACTGTTATTACAGTCAAGATATTGATGACATTTATCTTTTGCAAAAAACATAATTATTATTCTTTTGTAATTTGTCTTTTTTAATAAACATAAATTCAATTTCTGCCTTAAGAGATTAAAGTGTATTTTCAGTAGATCAATCTAAGTATTTATATGAAACTATTTTTCACTGTCTTTACTTAGGAGACATAGTTATTTTCACATTCACATTCACATGTATTATGATGTAATAAGAATTTGTAATTATTATTTTGGTGAAACATGTGATTAGATATTTTGTGAGTTTATGCCTTAGGTTGTATGCTGTCTTTTGAAGTCTTTGGGCAGATTCATATATATTCTAGAAAAAATATTTGATCCTATATATTATTTGTTATAATTGATATGTTTAGTTCTATATTTTACTAATAGCTGGTTTTTCTTTCATTTCCTTAGTAGTGACACTCCCAGGCCAGTGATATAGCTCAGGGGATTAAGCAAATGCTTAGGCAAGCACAGGGAACAGGGTTCAACCCCCAGCAACACATGTCATGCTAGTTCTACCCCTGGTGCAGCAAGCCAGCAACCAAGATGGGTGTGGTGGTACACACCTGCAATTCCAGTGCTGGGGAGCCTGAAAGCAGGAGGATCACTATGAGTCTGAGGTGTGTAGTGAGACCCTGCACCAACTACACACAAAAAAGTGACACTCCTTTCAATAGGAACAGGATTTTATGATAGAATACAATGTGTGACACCTCTTTTAAGAAACATGAAAATAAATTTATGTAATTAAAATGATTGTATTTCATAATTTTCAACTCATTGTTTATAATTTTTATGTAGCAACATAGCACATTTATAGCAAGAATTGGCTGTTGAATTATGAGGTAACTAGAGTGATTCTGTTAAGCACAGATTATTTCCAAAGATGCTGTACAATGAGTATCACCTTTTAAAATCTTTTATTCACTGAATGATTACAAAAGAAGGTTTAAGTATAGAATGTTATACATAATCATATAGAAATTGCTTGAATTAATTGATGTACAATTGTAGAAAATTTGAACTAATGAAAGGTCTTTGAGCACAGATGAAAAAATGTTCAGTGCAAATAGTTTTTCTGGTAGTGCTGTTAAAATAAATTTGAAAAGCAATTTTTCAACAACACATCAAGTAACATAAACAGGAATGATGAGCAGAACTGGTTGAGAAGAGCGCTTTTATTTCAAATTTGTTTATTTATTATTTGTTATAGGGTCTCGCTACACAGCTTAGACTCTCATAGGGATCCTCTTGTCTCAGGCTACAGTGATGCAATTATTTTTTATTTTTTAAAAAGAGTAAAAATTAGAGTTAAAAGAGAAAAATACAAATGGTACAGAATTTCATTTAACAAAGTGATGTGAATTTGACAGTATTTGTTGTAATACATAGTGTTGTCCTCCAACCAGTTATTCACATTACCAGATATATGCATGCAAAATTGGAAGAAAGGAAAAAAAAACAACATAGAAATATATAAGAAATTAAGAAGAGAAAAAATACTCCTTTGAAAAAAGGAGACCAAACAAATTAAGCATTGTCTGCTCCTTTCCATACACCAGCACAAACGCACAGTACAGTTATCCAAACCATCCTGCTTAAATACATAGATAGTTACCTTTCCCCCACTCCATCTACTGGCTTTCTGATCAACTCAGTAACTCTTTCCTTTTGAATAAGTTCACTCCCTTTTCTTAGTATCTATTGTAACCTTCCTATTCCACTTCTTTCTTTCAGATACTCACAATAAGAAGACAATGTGATGTTTTCTCATTCAGGTCTGAAGAGTTTGTTTTCTAGTTGCATCCATTTGTTGACAAAAGACCAAATTTGTTCTGTTATATAGATGAATAATACTCCATTGTGCAATACCACACATTCTTTGTCCATTCCTCAATTGATAGGCATCTAGGTTGTTTCCAGGATTTAGCTATGACAAACTGTGCTGCTGTAAACATGGGTGTGCATGTATTACTTTAGTATGTTGTCTTCAGTTCATCTGTAAAAATACAAAGGGGATAGCTGGCTTGAATGGAATCTGCAATCCCAGATTTTCAAGGAATCTCCACACTGATTTCCATAGTGGCTGTACCAGTCTGCACTCCCACCAACAGTGGAGAAAGGTTCCTTTTGTTTCACAGCACCTCTGGTATTTGTTGTTGGCTGATTTCTTGATGTTAGCCTTTCTTTCTGGGGTAATATGGAATTGCAGTGTTGTTTTAATTTACATTTCTCAAATGACCAGTGATGCTGAATATTCTTTCATATATTTATGTGCCATTTCTATTTCTTCATCTGAGAAGTGTATATTCATCTCAGATACCCATTTTTGGATTGGGTCTTTGAATTTGGGTAGCCTGATTTTTTAAAATTCTTTGTATGTTCTACATAGAATGCCTTTGTCAGACAGACAGTCAACTATAATTTTTCCCAGTTTGTGGGTTTTCTTTTTACTCTGTTAGAAATTTGCTTTGAAGTGCAGATACTTTTCAAAAAGATGAGATGGCAGGTGTTGATTATTTGAAGTATTTACCATGCAGTTTGGTTTTTGTTCACGAACTCTGTACCTACCCCTATGTCTTTAGGATTTCTACCTACATTTTTCACCAGAAGGCTTAGTGTTTCTGTTTTACTATTTAAATGTTTGATCCATTTTAACTGTAGCTGTTTTCATGGTGATAGGCATGGGTCTAATTTAACCTTCAGCATGCAGAAAGGAAGCTTTTCCAGCACTATGTATCTATCTTTCTATGAACATGTTTGGCCTCTTTATCAAAGACAAGGTGGGTGACTGTGTTTGCTGTTGTGTCTGCATTTTCTAATCTGTTCCATTAAACCTCGGGTATGTCTCTATATAAGTACCATGATGATATTATCACAGTAGCTTTATAGTATAAATTCATGTCGGTGATTGTGATACCTCCTGCCTTTCCTTTGTTTCCTAGGACTGCTTTTGGTATTCTGGGCATCTTCTGGTTCCAAATGAAGCTAAGGAGAGTTTTCTCTAGCTTTGTGAAGTATACTAATGGTATTTTAATTGGGATAGCATTTAATCTGTATAACAATTTAGGGAATATAACCATTTTCACAATGTTGGTCCTTCCTATCCAGGAGCATGTAATATTTTGACATTTTCTCAAATCCTCTTCAATCTCTTTTCTCATCATAAGTTTCACGGTATAAATCTTTCATCTTTTGAGAGATTGATTCCTAAGTACTTCTTTTTTTTTCTTTCTTTCTTTCTCTCTCTTTTTTTTGAATGTTATTGTGAAAGGGTTTTTTCCTAATTTTTCTCTCAGTCTATTCTCTGTGTACCACAGTGATACTTATTTTTGAGTGTTTACTTTGTATCCTGCTACATTGTTGAATTTGGGGATTAAATCTATAAGACTTTGGGTTGTATTTTTTTGGGGGGCTGTATGTAGAATATCATGTCCTCTGCAAATAATGGTAATTTCACTTCTTCTTTCCAATCCTTATTCCTTTTATATCTCTCTTGTCTAATTGCTATGGCTAATGTTTCCAGAACTATATTGAATAGGAATAGAGGCAGTGGACGTCTTTGCCTTCTTCCTGATTTTAAAGTGAAGGCTTTCTGGTTTTGCCCATTTAGTATGATGTTGGCTGTTGGTTTTTCATAGATGGTTTTTTATCAGGTTGAGATACAGCCCATCTATTGCAATTCTCTGTAGTGTTTTTATTATACATGAGTATTATACTGTTTCAGAAGCTTTTTTTTGCATATGATAATCTATTGAGATTATCATATGGTTTTTGTTCATGGTTCTGTTGATGTGATGTATCATATTTATGGATTCGCATATGTTGACCCATCCCTGAATTCCTGGAATGAATTCCACTTGGTCATGATGTGTAATCTTCTCAATGATTTGCTTCATTCTGTTTGTTAGTATTTTATTAAAGATTTTTGCATCTATATTCATTAGAGAAATAGGCCTGTAGTTCTCTCTTTTAGTTGGATCATTCTCTGGTTTTGGAATCAGAGTAATACTTGCCTCCAGAATTTGGGAGGACTGTTTTCCTAACAATTTCACTGAAGAGTTTGAGAAAAGTAGGCATTAAATCTTCTCTAAATTTGTTGAAGAATTCTTCTGAGAATCCATCAGGACCTGGGCTTTTCTTTGTTGGTAGATTTTTATTACATTTTCCATTTTGTTTCTTATTATTGCTTATTCATAGTTTGGATAGATTCTTGTCTCAGCTTTGGCATTTTACGTGTGTCTAGGGAACTGTCCATTTCCTCTTTTTCCATCCTATAAGACTAAAGACTTTGAAAGTAGGAATTGATGATCTGAATTTTTAATGTTCTGTATTGATTTTACCCTTTTCATTCTTTATTGCATTAAATTTTTTTTCCTTTTTTGTTTATGTTGACTAGGGGTTTATCAATTTTATTTATTTCTTTAAGGAATGAACCCTTTGATTACTTTATTCTTTGTGTTATTTTCTTTGTCTCCAATGCATTTATTTGTGCTCTGTTCTTTATACTTACCTTCCTTCTTTGGGCTTTGAGTTTCCCTCGCTTTTCTTTTTCTAGCAGCCTGAGATGAAGCATAAGATCATTTGTTTGCACTTGGTCTGTTTTCCTAATGTGTTAATTTACCACTATAAATTTTCCTCTTAAGATAAGCTTTCTTTGTATCCCACAGGTTTCAGTAAACTGCATCTGTATTTTCCTTAGATTTTAAATATTTAATTTCTTCTTTAATTCCATCTTTTACACACTGGCTGTTTAGGAGGTTGTTATTTAATTTCCATGTGTTTATGGTGTTTTCATAGTTTTTTGTCAAGAATTTTCAGTTTTATTGCACTGTAGTCAGATAGCATGCATGGAATAATTTCAGTTCCTTTGCATTTACATTTTTTTTAACTTAAGAATGGTCCATGTGCTAGTAGATGTTATATTTTTGAAAATATCCCATGTGAAGCTAAAAAGAATATGTATTCTGTTGTTGGATGACACACTCTGTAAAGGTCTACCAAATAAATTTCTTCATGAGTTTGTTTTTGTTCTATTATTTTTTGTTAGTCTTTTGCCTTGTTGATCTATCTCTTTGTGACAGTAACATGTTAAAGTTCCCCATTATCATTGTATTATTGCTCATTTGATTTTTATATCTGTTAAAATGTTTAATTGTTGTCTCTTCATCCTGTAATTTTCCTTAACAAGTACATAGTGACCTTCTTTATCTCTTTGAATGGTTTTTGGTTTGAAATTCATACTGTCCACCACCAGGATAGCTATCCCTGCTTTTTTCTGATTTCCTGTGGCATGGAGGATTGTTTTTCATCCCTTGACTTTCAGTCTATGAATTTCTTTTTGAGTTAAGTGTGTTTCCTGTATGCAACATATTGTTGAACTTGTTTCTTAATTCACGCTGCTAGTCTGTTTCTTTGTTTGGTGAATTCAAGCCATTTACATTATTGGTGATAACTGATATGTATTAGGTTAACTTTGTCACGTTATTTTTATGCTATAGTTTTCGTATTTTTTCCTCCTTTCTAATTACTTATTGTGTTTGGTGGTTCTTTTCTTTGTTTGTTCTTGAAGCTGTGATCACTTCTGTATCTTTCTATAATATGTGTCAGTATTCTTTGTATGGTTGGTTGGATGGTCATGAATTTGTTTAGTTATTCTTTTTAGTGGAAATATTTAATTTCATCATTGAATTTGATAGATAGTTTTGCAGGGTATATTAATCTGGGTTGGAAGGACCTGAAATACTTCACTCTAAATTCTTTTTGATTTGATGTTTGTGATCAGCAATCTGCTAGGATTCCAATCAGCTTTCTATTGTAAGTGATATGTTTCTTCTTCCAAGCATTTTTTAATATTCTATTCTTTTGCTGAATTTTTAAGATCTTATTATGTGTCTAAATGTAGATTTATTGTGATTATGGCTGTGTGGAATTCGATTTGCCTCATTTTTCTGTATGCCAGGTTCTTTTCTTATATTTGGAAAATTTTCTGTTAGTACTTCTGTAACTAGTCATTTTATGTAATTTATGCTGTCTTTCGCTGTTTCATTGACAACTGTTGTTCTTATGTTTCTTTTTTTGTATGCATTTGTAGCTGCTGAAATGTTTTTTCCTGGTTCCTTGTTAACATTAATACATCATTCATTTCATGTTCATTAGCTTCACCACCGTCTTTGAGGGCTGAAAGTTTATGTTTAGTTTCATTAAAGTGCTTTGTCAGCTTTCAATGGAGTTATTAATTTCCTGGATATCTGTTTGAGTCTGTTTCATGCATTCTAATTTTTTCCTTTATTGTTCATTCAGTGTTTCCATCATTTTTATATTTTCTTTTTTTTAATCTAGGTCTTCTTTAGCTGTGCTGAGCAATTTTTTCACAATTGTTGTCCTTTTGTTTTGGACTTGAGAGTTTATTTCTGATCTTATTTCTTCTATAGCCTGATAGACTTTTTTCTTTACTTCAATTGCTATCATTTCAGAGACTTCAGGTGTGTGATTTCCAAGTTCTTGTATGTCTTTGTCTCCTGGATTTGTTCTGGGGGGGCTAGAGGATTGAGATAGCTTTTTGCTCCTGCATTTTGTCATTTTTGAAGCTCCCTTTAGTCACCCAGACAAAGTCCTATAGTTCACCCAGAGTTCACCAAAGTTCTTAAATGGCTCTAGGAAAGCTTCATGCCTGCATGCACTGGGCCCACAGGCCACAGCTCTCCTGCACCCCCAAGCCACTCAGAATCCACCTAATTCTTAAAAGTCTGGAGCAGCACCAACAGAAGCTCCACTCCTGTGCACTGCGTGCTAAGGATGGTCAGAGCTTATCAGAGTCCCACAAGCTGCCCAAAGTCTCCAGTGCTAGGATTACAGTTGTGCATCACCAAACCCAGTTGTGTGGCCAGGACTGGGTGGGGCTCACTGGACATGCATTACAGGGATTGAACCCAGGTCCTTGCACTTGCCAGCAAGGTGCTTAGACTTACAAGCTTTCTCCCCAACCCTCAACTTAGTACTTCAACTATTTTCTTCCTTCTCTACTCTTCTTTTATGAGGAACTACGAAAGAGCACTGTAGGATAATATTTTGTTTTATTTCAAGACAATTTATTTCTAAGAACCATGGCAATGTTATAGAATTTGAATTTCCAGTAGAAAAAGTAAAATGTGGAGCTTTGAATTTGGTTATTTGGCATTTTTCTAAAGTTTATATTTGTTTCATTTTATTTAATAATGTGAATATACTGAAATAAGAAATACATTTTCACACAAGTTCCTGCATTAGTAATTTTTAAACTTAGAAATTTTAATGATCATATATCTCCTGAAACACTTGTCCACATAAAATTTCCTTGGAAAAAACCAAAGATAGGCCAATTTAAGTGTCCAAATTTGTTCTTTATCATTATCTTTTATGACTCCACTCAAACCTGCTATTCAAATCTTCTTTAAGTTTGTGGAGAAATGGACAACTTCTAATGTAAATGTATTTCTTATATTCAAGAAAATTTCAGATAAATTTTTAAATATTTTCAATGGCATAAAAAATAAATTGAATGTTTCCTAAGCATTTCAAAGCTGGATTAAGAGTGTAAGATATGATGTATTTGAATATGGACTGCAAAACAGTGGTAAGGTTTAAGAGATCTCTGAATGTCATATATTTAAAAATTCATTCAACTCAGAGTCAGTTATTATAAGACAAATAAAACTATAAAGATTAAGCAACAAAAACTTAGGTAGATCAGCCTCATGTATCATTCAGTCATGTAGAAATGTAGGAACATATTTTCTCCTTAGGAAATAATTTAGAAAATTCTTAAATTTTTATGTAACACTCAATGGAAAATTTTATACTCTACATTTTATGTCTGCCTGCATCTCCTTCTTTAAAAATAAAAATCAAGTTATCTCTTTTAATAGTATTGGTAATGTAATGCAAACAACTTCATATTTGAGCTCGAAGTACTCATCTCACAAATAGAATATGTGGTAGATAGTACACAGGATTTTTGGTGAAGCCTATTAAGTGATTTTACATATTAAGAAATCAGTCTATGCATTTGTTTATGGGATGGATTACATCATAGAAGAAAAGAGATAAATGGTGTTTGGATTGAGAGTAATATATTATAGGCAATTTGAAAGTCCCTCTGTTGATAATTGAAACACGTTCCTCATTGAATCAGGAAGTACATGGATTATCATTCAATGTTTTTTCAGCTTGATAGAACATAATAAGCATTTAATTAATACTTATTATAACTTACTTTTTTAATTTAAAGACAATCAAGAAGTTAAAAGAAAAAGCTAAATTTCATTTATAATCCTATTACTTACCCTCTCTGTGAATTTTTAATTTTCTGGATATGTGTTGTGGCTTGTACCTAGACATCCCCTTGACTCCTCATGCGGCCACAGGTCAGGCTTTTGGGGTGTGGCTGGGTCTAGGGTGTGTGCTGCTGGGGTAATGGATGTGATGCTGGTATTCGTTCATGGAGCTCTGCTAGGGCTAAGGATGCCCCACGCTGATGTGAGTGCTGAGGGTAAGAGTGTGAGCAGGAAATAAGGGACAGGAAGCCTGCAGCAGCTTCTTGCAGACTGCTTCTTTGCTCCTTCACTGCTTTGCTGCCTTCTGCCCACCATGACCTGCTTCTCCTCTGGAATGCCTCTTAGCCATGCCGTCCTGCCTGGGAGCCAACTGACTATGGGCTGAAACTTCTACAAACTATGAACCAAATCTTTTTTCTTTAACTTTTGGTGTCAAGTATTTGTCTCAGGAATGAGAAAAACCACTAAGGCAATATTCATTTGATTTTGTAAAGATCACTTATTATAAACTTTTATGTCTTCTGTTTGCTATGATATTTGTTATCACAAAAGACTAACACAAATATATATATATAATGTATTCATTTTCAGCCTTGATAATTAAGTAAAATTACTATCAAAATATCATGTGACTGTGCAGTATCAAAAACAAACATTATCAGTTATGAAAAGAGTGATTTTTATGAATTGAAAATGAGGAAAATATGTGGATTCTTCTATGTTAGAAATAAATCAAAGGGCCAGGGAGATGGCTCAGTGGAATAAGTGCTTTCCTGGTAAGCGCAAGGGCCTGAGTTCAATCCCCGGTTCTGAAAAAAAAAAAAAACCCACAAAAAAACAAGAAATATAACTTTGGGGCTGGTGAGATGACTCAGTGGTCTAAAGCACCTAATTAGAAATAAATCAAAATGCATTTTGTCCTGTTATTTTGAAGCATCATTAGAATAAAGGCAATTTTAGTAGCTGAAAATAGTAGTAGACTATTATGAAAAGGATTGACTTAAATTCCAGGCAATTTTGAACCATAAAATGTGTTACAGTTTTTACACCTTTCTTTCCTTCTCATCCACGTAAGCTCTGACCATATTTCCATTATGGAGTCAGAAGTTTGACTCTCTTGACCTTACAAATTACTAATTACTATTAAATTGGCCTCAATCAATTTCAGTGTAATTGAAAGACCATGGTTCTCTGGGTAGGTGAACAGTTTACTGAATGCTTATTATGTTCTACCAAGCTGAAAAAATGTTGAGTCATAAGCCATGTACTTCCTGAATCAATATCAAGCGTGTCTCAATTATCAGCAGAGGGACTTTCAAATTGCATCTTTTCCACAGGGGTATTGCTACTTATGCCTAAGCTAATAGACAGCTTGATAATCAAGCACAGTCTAACCACAGCAGTAGTTTCAAGAACTGGTGACTTCTGTAAAACAGATTTAAACATACACTGTAGTATAGAAAAATGTTTAGCTTCAGACATAATCGTTAGTTAAAATTTTACAATGAAATAGTCCACTGGCATTGTTACAGCTTTACTAAAAGTTCAGCAAGTAGAGCTCTCAGGCATTAAGTGTTGGATTATATAGAATGAGGTAGAGGTTTTATTACAATATTTATCAATTTCATGGTGAATTAGATTAAATGTATTTGATTTTACTTTCTTCCATATATTCAAGAGAGATTTCATCCCCTGTTGAGTTTCATATACCATTTATTTTTAATTTAATCAGAATTATAATATACTATAATGATTTTGAAATTAAATGGTACTTAGTAAAAATATTTTTAGCTTTTAGAAGTTTCATTGATATGCAATTTATCTACTTAAAGTACAAAATTGATTACTTGCTTTTAGTAAGTTCACATGATTCTTTGATCACTATAAAAATCTGATTTACATAAATACCCCACCAATAAGAAAGGCACACTGAAAGGCAGGACTTTTTGTCCTCATGTTATTCCTTCAACCAGCTCCAACACACAACCCTATAAAACTAATACTTTTTGCCAGTTTAAATGTTCTTGTTCCTATATTTCATATAGCAGAAATACACAACAGATGCTCTTTTGTAATTGATTTGTTTCCTTTTGCATGAAGGTTTCAAGGCACACTCACCTTATAGCCCCGTCAGAATTTCATTCTGTTTTGATGGATAATACTCCATCACGCACCTATATAATATATTAAACAATCAATTCAACAGTTGGTGAACTGTTGTGATGCTTGAAGATTTTGCTTTCAAAGGAAAATCACATAGTTCCACAGTAGTGGTAGGAGAGTTTCAAGACCCACTTTCATTCTTGATAGATAATCCAATGGAATGCAATGAGAAAATAAATAAGCATGAAGGTTATGCTTCACAAGCATGAAGCAATAAAACAAAATAGAATATAGCTGTGAATTTTTTATACTCGTTTTTGTATGGGTATGTCTTTAAATTTACATTGTCTACTTAGCAACATGTTGATTTGCTGGTATTTCTAGGTTTGAGACTTTGGTCATTGACAAATTAATGGCTGAAGCAGCTACAAAATGTAATACTCTCATCATCCATTATAAAGTTTCCAATTTTCCCACACTTTTTCATATTTTACCATTTTTATCATAAGGTAGATACATAAGACAAAGATTTTGTTTTTCTTGTGTTTTTGTACCATTACTGTGTTACACTTTAATACAAGAAAATTCCTTGTTAATATAAACCATGACATATTCATAATGAATTTTTAACATCCTATGTCATCTTTGTGCAGATTATTTTTATGAAACAGACTAGCAGAGTGGATTAAGAAACAAAATCCAGCAATATGCTGCATACAAGAAACATATTTAATGCAAAAGGAAATTCACAGACTAAAAGTCAAAGAGTGGAAAAAAAACCTCCATCCACAGGGAAGTAGAGAAAAGCAGGGGTATCTATCCTGGTTGCTGACAGTAGAACTTCAAACCAAAAATCATTCAGACAGATAAAGAAGGTCACTACATACTTGTTAAGGAAGAACTGCAAGAGGAAAGATAACAATTATAAATATATAGGTATCAATAAAGGAGCACACACCTACGTAAAATATATAAGTAGTTACATTGATTTTATACACAAGTTCTACATTGTCAATGTAAACATATATACATTTTGATTGGAATATTGACCTCTTCTAAGTGTGTAAATATTTTATAAATAATGAGGTTTTTATTTCCCATGGTTCAACAAAACTATGTATCTATTTTTTCAAATATAGATCAATGTATTATGCAAGGCATGAGATTTCAGCTTTGTTGTGTATATTATAATGGATGAAAAAATGCATGTAAATTTTGGTAATGAGAAGAATTAACTTATTGTTAAAATTATATCATTTAAGAGTAACAATATGCTCTGAAAGGAAGATAGAACGTGGATACTAAAGTGTAACTTCAACCCTTTTATATTAGTTTGATATTTTATTTAAATTCATATTTTGTTTCATTAAACATTTTTGTTGTAGAGTATCAGGAGTAAAAGCCCATATTTGGGGATATTGTAATGAATTTATTTGATGAGTATAAGTTCTCACTAAAGAAAAATATGTGTTTAAATAAAATACAGTGTGTAAAAGTAGTATTTCCCATGAAATACTTTAGCTGAATTTTCTATTCAGTCATATATCCCTTATTTGTATTAAACAGGTGACTACAACCAGTAAAATAGCAAACCATCTTACTATAACATGTATGCATAGCTAAAACATGCTTTTTATATCTGGCCTTTGGGATGTTGTTCACTGGCAACACACTAATCTAGTATGTGGAAAGCCCTTGGTTTGACCTCCAGTATCAGCTAAAAAATCTAATATTCCTGTAAGTATGGACATAATAGCTTTACTGCATTTTAGTTTAAAATATGATTTTCTTTCATTGATGTAATTTTGCAAATAATAGTTACTTTTAAATTTCCCAAGTATAGACACTTTATTCCTAGATATATTCTGAAGTTTATAAACTGCATAAGAAAATGGCTGGGGAGATGGCTCAGTAGAATAAACACTTGCCTAGCAAGTACAAGGGTCTGAGTTCAATCCCTGGTTCTGCAAAAAACAAAAACAAAAAAAAAACTGTACTAAGAATTATGGTAAGAAAATGTCTATGTTCACAAATGTTGTATGTATATAAGAAGAAATTTAAGCAGAAATACCTACAGGGATAGCTGGTACTCAGAACCTTCTCAGCTACATAGTGCCTGCCACCTCCCACAACACGACAGGCGTAGACCTTAGAAACAAAGTGCACCATGCAGGTGCCTAGAGGCAGAAGGATCTGGTGGTTTGCTCCACTCTTCCTTCTTTTCTTCTTGCTGGGCATGGCGGCCAGTTGTGCACTGTTTCTTCAACCAAAGTAAACACCATGAAACCAGGGGCCCTATGTGAGGTCCAAGGCAAATGCAGCTGAAGAAATCTGAATATGCGTGAGGTGCAGGTGTCACAGTGCTGAGGTACACGAGTCTGCGTGCTTGTGCTACACAGGTTTGCTTCTTTGATACATTTAATGACACTGTATTTTAACTATTTTGATGTTCACTCACTTTTATTTTGCAATTCCGTTTGTTGTGACTGAGTTGATAAGTAGAAACATTCATATTTATTCAAAAACTAAAACCTGGATTTTCTTTGTTCAATAAAATTTTTGAGGGACAGACTGCTTGCATGGCTGGTCTGTGGTGTTTATTTTGTGATTAATTCCTCAGGAGAAAATGATGTCATAGGATGGCTTTCTATTGTGATCAGTGCATAAGATGCAGGTTCAATGGTGTAGTCTTAATTAAGAAACTATAGAAATAAAAACAGTGCTTAGTACAGGGATGATAATGTTGTTTACAAAGAAAATATAAGAATACTTTAAATATAGAAGTACATGTGGTAAAATTTAAAAATTTTTGTTTTATGAATCCATCATGCCCTTACTGGTTTAAGTGTTTATAAAGACAGTGAGGGCAGTTCTTTAATTTCCCACTTGTATGCTGTTTATTTCAGGTCTTTTATTTGCTTGCAGTATTTTTATTAATCTGCAAAGAGTAAAAGGAAAAAGATGACAGTGTAGTAGAAGATAATCATGACTGAGATTGGAGCTTTTCACCCCTTTTGTCAACACACCACACCATTCTGGCCCCAATAATGACCTTCTTGCTTTCTGACTTCAGGTAGGTTAATTTGATTAATTACATTGTTGAAGAAAAGATAAAATTGAGTTTGATTTAATGTGCTTTACATTGAAAATTAAGACATTTCCATTTGTTTTAATAAAGATTACAGTTGATTTTTATCACTACTGAGTTCTTCATCTTTCATTTTAGCAAAATAACAATTGTTCTCAGGAACCTAGTCTAGGAAATGTGGCAGGGTATTGCCATAACAAGTAATTGGAAATTTGACTATGATGGTTACATCCGCAAAAACATTTTCATTAACTTTATTATAAAATTATTTTCCTTTCCATTCACAAATGTAAGAAACATAGTAATTTGCTAAGTGAATAAAAGATAGATATAAAGTAAATGTATGTCCTATTGGCCTGTTATAGAAGTTAGGAAATCGTACAGTTTTAGATGCTGTCATCCAAGATCAAGAGGCTATCAGAAGTCGTGAGTAGTAAGGTTTCTCTCTCTGTCTGATTGACGATCACCTTCCCACTATGACGTCATATGGCCTTCCTCTGTGTGTTCATATATAAGCTTGCTACATCTCTGATGACCCTTCCTTATTAAGAAAATACTAATCTTACCAGATATACGCCTTACCCTTAAGACCTAATCTACCATTAATCACCACCTTAATGACCTAATTTCAGAAATATATAAATTTTGGGAAAGAAAACTCAGTACATATTAGTTAGTAAAAGAACATTTTTTAAAAAGAAAGAAGACTTTGGCATGATATTCATTTAAAAAGAAAAAAACAAACATGGCAGAGAAAATAATGAGTGAGATCCTCACCAGTCACCATGAGAGGAAGGCATGAGACAAGCAGTCTGCTTGCAGTACACTCAGTGGAGCTGTTTCCAGAATGTCAGAGGGGGCAGGGGACGGGGGCATATAAAAGGGGAAAGAAACAAGTAGCCAGTCATCATAAAGGTATCAGTTTCTCAGATATTAATGAATGATCATTAATGTGCACAGTATTTAAGTTGTAGTCAGACAACATTTTAATTGTCAATAAAATTATTTTATAAATTATTCTCATTTATCAGCTGAGGAGATAGCTCAGTGGACTAAAGCCCATGCTTAGGAAAGCTTAGGCAAGCACAGAGACCGTGGTTCAACCCCGGGGAAAATGTGCAGCGCCAGCCCTGGCCCCAGGGCAAGCTGAGCTGGCCAGAGTCCAGGCATGGTGGTGCATGGCTCGAATCCCAGCTCTGGGGATGCCAAAAGCAGCAGGATCTCCATGAGTGTCCAAGCTGCTTCGTGGGGCACTGGAGCAACCAAATGCATTAATAATAATAATAATAGTAATAATAATAATGATTATTATTATTATTCAAAATGTTTTATTTGTATACACAGAAGTAATATGTGTACATAAAAACTGGTACCATATGAAAAAAATATTATTGATATAAAATTGTTCAGATGAAAACTTCAACTTGGAAATTTAGTAATGCCTTAAATTTATAAGCACTGTGTACTTGTAAAAGGCTCACGTCAACAACTTCTGACATTGCCAGTCCTATGGATAATCCACTACTATTATGGACTACTGGACT
>NDGM011050997.1:0-13602 GCA_002564305.1 Octomys mimax | reverse complement strand
GTTTGTAAATAGGATCTCAAGTCCGCATCTTGTACAGCAATTAACCACTAAGAAGATTGTATGTTGTGTGTTGATCTCTTTCTCTGGGGATTTGCCTTATCATTAGTTTCTATACTGCCCCCTACCAGGTTCCTGGCCCATTAGACTCATATCAGCTTTTTGCAGGTGATGTCCACCTACATTATTTGCTATGATAGTGGTAAAATTTATTAGGACCCAGAGGTACAATTCCATCATATAGTGTGTCAAGACTAAAGGTCATTTGTCAGATAACTCAACTCTGCTACCTGGGTCCCCCCGATGCACCTATGTAGGGAAATTTATCAGGATTTCATTGAGTACTTTCAGAGAAGTACTTCCTTCTTTACTTAGGTGTGAAATGAAGTTAGGTGATTTTATAACTGTGCAGTGGAATTTACCCAGTGGGGTGCCCCAGTTCTGTACTCCCATCTAGGAGATGGGCTATGTCAAAAAAGGAAGGTTCAGAAATCCAAAGTAGCACTCATGCCCACACAAGGAAAGAAACCATTGGCGTCTAAATCCTGAAGTTTGCCTTTAACAGGGAACAACAAAAGGCTGGACCAGTAAGAGGTTGACCCAGGGGACATCCTACATGACATCTAAGACCAAATGTTAGTAATGTTGCCCACAGACACATCATAATGAATTCTTCATGTGTTTCCCTGACTTCCTGCTTAAAAGGCTCTGATCCCTGTCCCCACTGGCTACACCTTTGCCAACCCACTCCATCCTATCAGCATTCAAAGAAAAGGAAAACAACATCTAAGCCTACTGGTCACTACTTCCTGGTCTGCTTATCATAAGGCCCCAAATTTAGGACATTCAACCTCTAAGTGTCCAATCATCCGGTACTTCAAGAAGTGGCAGACATAGACAGGATCAGTCAAGTGCATTTCTGTTTTATAACAATGGACAAAAAGCAATGCAAAGAGAAACTGGTTAAACTTTCTGAGAGCTGTGAGGGATTTGTTAAAGGATTCTATAGTTTGTAAAAGGCTTTTCGATCTGACTTGGTGAGATGAAAAAAATCGTTCTGGTTTCTTGGTGCAGAACAATAAAGAGAAGATTATAAGAACTTCCAATGATGAGGAATTTGTGCCTGCACCACATGGCAATCAGTCAGCTGATGCATGATTTGGCTCTAAGAAGGAGGTGGTGTTATGACACTGGGGGCTAAGAATCCAAATGGCTGTCTGGGCCATCTTGTAGGATATGCACAAGGGCAAGCTCAAGCCTGTGATGATGGTAAGGTCAGGCCTGCCAGTCTGGTTTCTGATGAAAATCTGCCAGCTTTCTGGCACAAATCTAAAGAGCTACTGCATTAATATTCTAATTTAAACCTGGAGGGCCACCCAAATAGCTCAGTGAATTAAAGCACCTGCAAGCAGGTGCAGGGGCTGACAGTTCAATCCCCGGGCCTGCAGAGCCATCCCTGCATTAATCCCCACCAGGGAAGCTAAGAGGGCAATTGAGACTGTGTGTGATGGTGCATGTCTATAATCCCAGTTCTTGGGAGGCTGTAAACAGGCAGATCACTATGAGTCTGATCTACTAGGGAGATCTTGAATACCTTGTAGACACATCCCTACAAATACAAAAATAAATAAATAAATAAAAAATAAACCTGCAGTCTAGGAAGGGCAAAATTAAACCTGGGCAGTGTTTTATTAGATAGTCAGCTTCAGACATTAGGAGAAAACTTAATAAACTACAATAAGACCCATAAGCTGTTACAAGTCATTTGGTCAGTGTGACTTATGTGATCTTTAACCACCTGAAGGAAAAAGAGGAAAAATGAAACTTGAGAAAGAAGAAAAGAAAGGCTAGCCAGATAGCTCAGCAGATTAAAGCAACTATTACGGCAGACACAGGGACTGGGGTTCAATCCCTGGCATGCTATGCCAGTCCCACCCCCAGAGTGAGAGGGCAATTGAGGCTGGGAGTGGTGGTGCATGCCTGTAATCCCAGTATTTGGGAGTTTAAAAACAGAAGGATCACTATGAGTCTGATCTACATAGTGAGACCCAGTAGACTCTATACTAAATACATAAAAAAAAAAAGAAAGAAAGGCAAGTAAAGCCATGCTGCTCCTAACAAATACGGTTCAAAATAAAGCCCAAGGCACAAGAGGGACTAAGGTAATCTAAGCAGAATTTAGGTAATCCAAGAGGGACCTAGGTAATCCAGGAGGGACATAGGTAATCTAAGAGGAACTGAGGTAATCCAAGGCTGCCAGGTCCTGAAAAGCTTGTCTAAACGTGAATGCATAGAGCCCATGGCACCAGCCCAGAGGTGCTGCTCTTATTCCCAGAAGGAGAGGAGGCCATGAGTGATGACCATGGTGATGAGGAAAATTGCTCTGAAAGTGAGTATGGTGCTTGTGGCTGGCTGTGTGGCCTCTGGATAAGGACATTCCTTTCACTTTGCAGAAACTTTGGGTAATTCTGGCTATCATGGTACGCACATGACATTCCGTCTCACTATTAGGGCATCTTCCTCAACTGTAACATCCTCAGAGGTTCTCTGCAGTTGTGGCCCTTGAAGGAGTTAATTTGTTTTTTCTACTTACCCCTTCTTTGAGCCTGTGCTTGGGAGGTTTCTTTTTCCAAGCTGTTCTTATGGTAAGATCAGACAGCCCCATACCAGAAATTGGAAAAGATACACTCTGCTCACTTGGGGCCACCATGTCAATCAAACCTTTGACAATTTGTGTCTTAGTTGCCAGGGACCCAGCTGACCTGGTGTCATTGCTTTTGATTTCTTTTCTTTTCTTCTTTCTTTCCTTTTTCTTTTTCTTTTCTTGGTTACTGGGGATTGAACTCAGGCCCTTGCACTTGCCAGGCCAGCTCTCATTCTCCTGAGCTATTTCCCTGACTCCGCTTCTGATTTCTCTAACCGGAGTTGACTACACCAGAAGATGAAGAGAAGATGAAGAAGAGACACACATAGGAACCAGGGAATGGCCTCAAGTTCCTTTTCAGAAAAGAAAACACTCCATAAATGAATAAAAATTAAAAATAAAAAAGTCTACATTATGCTGAATATGGTAAAATCCTACATAGCTACAGGAAAAAAATAAAACTAGAACAATAAAAGAAAATGTTACTAAAAAATTGGACTTTACATGCAAAAATAAAACATAAGGGCCGGAGAAATGTCTCAGTAGAATATGTGCTTCCCTGGCAAGCACAAGGATCTGAGTTCAATCTCTGGTTCTGCCAAAATAGTGTAATAATAATAATAATAATAATAATAATAATAATAATGAAAGAAAACATAAATGTAGATCTTAAAGTTTTAGAACATGGAAAGAATGCATAGATTAGCTATTTTCATGCTCAGAACAGTAAATCAAAGCAGACAGATGGGAGACAAGAGCAGAATTCAGCAATAGGATATTCAAAACCTTATCCTCCGCTTGAAACCATTGTATAGGGATGTAGGAAATGAACAACAAAGCACAGGTCACCAGAGTTTTAGAAGAACACCTGTATTCAGTTGAAGTAGACAAAATGAATACAGAAAGCTCAAAATAATCTCATAATCTCATGGTTTCCTTCATTCCTCAAGTATCCCATGAGCAGTGACAGAAATTGGTAATGCATTCCCACAAACAATCCTCTGACAGAGGAGCTGTGTCCTCTATGGACTATGAAGCAACAACTCCAAAACAGAAGCTAGACCAATAGTGTTTGTTGTTGTTTGTTCTTTGTTATTTTGGGGTTTTGCTTATTTGTCTGCTCATCTTTCCTGTTTGGCCTCTGCTCGTTAAACTCAGAAGCGGGCAAAGATGGGGAATTTCTCAGAATATTGTGGTAACTATTGACACAAGATTTTAGACAGAAGAACAAAAAGAAGAGTGTTTTGACAAATGCAAAAGTTTACAGTCTGTCTGTTAGATGAAGTATTAAGTGTGAAATGGCCTGGTAAGCTATCAGCATCTTCCAGACATACCCATCTCTGCACACACACAGGTCTGACTTTCCCTAGCCCACCAGGCTCTGGATACTGAGGTAGCAGGTGCACCAGTCCAAGCGCTGGCCTGGCCTAATGGAAGCACCGCACAGGTTTGCATGTGGAGAGCTTAAAAAGGGAGCTGCGCTTGGAGCCACAGCCTGCAGAAGCCGGCTGTGAGCTGCAACAGACTGCTTGCGAAAACAAACAAATTAACATACTCCACAGAATTTAGAAAAAGCTCAAAACTCACGCAAAATGCCCTGGACTCTATTCAAAATCATAAAATGACACAGAAGCAACTATTTATTAGAAAAGACCGGGCCACTGCAGGGTCATGGTATCAATTTAGAATCCATCTTGGTTAGCTTCCCAGAACACAGAGCTGATCGTGCCTCACCCGAGATGAAACTGGGTGCTTTCCTCCCTGTTGTTTACAGAACCTTCCATGTGTAAACATTCACTCTCTTCTCCCCTGTGTCACTTTTGTTCAGAGAAGCATCCTCCTGCCTCACGTGCTTTCAGTTTTCAGCTCACCCAGTTTTTGAGATATAGCTATTGATATTTTACATTTTAAATAACTAGCATTGTGTTTCAGTTGCTCTTCTCTCGTTGCTGGGACAGATACCCCACACCCAAAATGAGGGAAGGAAAGGTTTATTTAGCTCACAGTTACTGGAGGGTTCAGTTCACACTCAGCTGGCTCCAAGGAAGTGGGGCACATGGCAGAGGGCAGCAGTTCATGGCAGAAAAACGTAAAGAGCAAAAGGGAGGAGTAATAGTAACCACAGCAACAGAGAGCAAGTCTCTCTCCTGCATGTTGCATTCAGTCTATCCGCCCCAGGCTGGGTGTAGCACTCATACCATAATCCCAGTGGATCATGAGTTACTCACAAATTCTAGAGAAGTCTGTCCTATGACAGCATGAAACTGATGAGGGAAAACTAGACACAAACCGTAACACATTGTGCTTCTAACATGGGCTGTTCTTTTTGGATGTTTGTATCTTCCACTAATTCTTCTCCTCTAGTCTCACCTTCTTAGTCTCAGTTTTGCCCTTACGTGCAGTTTTGCTTCATCTGTTTTACTTAGAGGAAAAAGGAACAGATATTAGCACAAGATATACAATGTATAAGGAATTACAAGATTAGCTCAGGGCAGTCAGCCGCAGAGTCAGGTGAGGGAGCGTGCAGAGGGCGTCTGCACACCCCAGATTGAGAAGTTCAGTCCCAAGGTCTCAAGCTCATTGCTGTGCTCCATGCAAGTCTCTATTCATCAGCTGATGGGTCTGTGAGGGAGGACTGAAGAGTCTGCGACAGAAGGCGAAGGATCCAAGCTGGAGGCTGAATAATCTGTGCTGCAAGCCAAGCGATGAAGTCCAAGCCAAATGTGAAGACTGAAGTTCCTCCGATGAGTGGAACTTTGACTACTTCCTCAGCCCCTTTGTATGGTCTCTTTGTGCTGAGTCACACTGGAGGCTGAACCAAATGTGCCCCAGGGCAGGACCCCCACCAGCCGGAACTGCGCCGCCACGGAGTCATCTGGCCAAGTTGACACAATGTATCAACCACTACAAGGAGTATTTCTATCAATGAGCTATTAATTTTAATTTTATGAGTTTTATCATATTAAACTATGTCTACTTAAAAAGAAAGTCAAAATCAATGAAATGAAATATTATATTTCATTTATTATTTATTATTTATTATTTAATTTATTTATTATTTATTTTGCATTTTAGGGAAGGGTCTACAGGGTGTTCAGGGTCTCACTACTGGATCAGACTCGTAGTGATCCTCCTGTTTACAGCCTCCCAAGAGCTGAGATTATAGGTGTACACCACCAGGCCTGTAATTGCTATCTCAGCATGTCCCGGTGGCAGGGTCTGCACAGCAGGCCCGGGGATTAAACCCCTGGCCTCTGAGCCTGCTTGCAATTACTTTATAAATATTAAATTTTAAAGTATGCTTAGTAAACATCAACATGCTTACAAGATAAAAGACTCATAATAAATAAATTTATATTGAACTACAATAAAATATAAACAAAGCAGCAACAATGGCCTCACCTGAAATCTCACTTCTAACTTGAGTCTGAGAAGAAGCCCTAATCAATTGCAATTTACGCCAAGGAGCAGCACCCTCCCACCACCGCCACCTTCTCCCACTCTCTGCAGCCACCTCACAACCAATGAACCAATTTTCAAGTGTGATATTTGGGTTCCTTTCTGAAATGGGTACGACAGCTTTTCTCAAAGGCACAAGGCTTCCTATAGGACAAAGAAAGCCCTGGTGGCTGAGATCTAGGATAAATTCATAAACTCCAGGTGTAAAAAAGCTTTACATGTACCAGGACATATATTTTTATACCGTATGTGACATGTTTATGAGGCATATATTGCTGAGAGCTTCAACAACCACAAAATGATTCAAGTTGTTCATGTATTCAGACAATGTATAAATTGCTTCACAGGTGGAATCAAAGATATCAAGAAAAGAATGAGTATAAGCCAAACTGTTAGATCTTTTTGCTTCTCAGTTATTTTTGTTGTCAAAATGTGGGTGATTGTGAAGGAAACCAAATCCCTAGAACACCATTATGGTTCTAAAAATCTCAATGCCACTTCTGTCACTTCTCTGTACTTCATTCTGATTCTGGTGACTACAGTGATAAAGTCTTGCTACAAAGAAGGCTTTAGTTCTGATAGTGAGAAATACAGTGTCATGAGAAATTTAGTTTTGAGTGTTACTATTGATGCATATAAAATGTTTTCTTGTACTTCATTATTGGAGTATGTCAAAACATCTTGTAGCACATCATCCATTACAACTAACTTCCAGCACTGAATTGGAGGGTGAGCATTCCAGCTAATAGGTGTCACCCCTGGCCAGAACCTTAACAACATTTTCTAACCTAGTTATAAATTGGAACATTCAGATATGCATGACCACTTAGCAGAATTTTGACTAGTCAAATATTTATTTACACTACTGTTTTCTTCCTCATCTGAATCAAGGTCTTCACTCTGCTCTTCTCTGTCATGTTTTGCTAACTTCTTTGTCCTGCATTATCCAAGTCATCCTGGTCACCTAAGCACCTGCTGACCCACTTCCAACATGCTCCTGAAGTTGAACAGGCTGATTTTCCTTGACATTGATTAGCCTAATTCTATAAGAAAAGTCAAAAGAAAACTTCTAATAAAAACATGAATATACAAAATGTACTATGGCATATAATGTGGGCAAGTGTTACCCAGTCACTCTGTGACACACACATGCAAAGAGCTTGTTGGTTGTTCTAGGAAGTGTGTAAAGGCAAAGCTTGCTTCTGGTGTTCATCCTGCTCACTTACGGAGACAAGCAGCCGGCTATTGCTATGCTGAAGTACATTTTTTCATTAAAAGCACCCATATAGGCCATGGGGGATGTGGTAACAGGAAAGGAGGTTAAAGTAATAAAGGAGACTAGGGCTGGCCAGATGGCTTACTGGACTAAAGTGCCTGCTTAGGCAGAGCAGTGGCTATGGTTCAAATCCCTGGTGTGCCGTGCTGGCCCCACACATGCGATGCTTGAGAAAAGGACTGAGATGGCGTGGTGACAAGCGTGTGTAATCCTTGTGCTTGGGAGGCTGAAAACAGGAGAATCACTACAAGTCTGATCTATGTAATGAGACCCTGTAGACCTTCTAGACCCTATCCTAAATAAGAAAAAAGAAATAAAATTAAAGGAGGCTAAAAATATCTCTGAGTATCTATAGCTCCTTTTAACATCACTTTCTTTTCTTCTCTCCTACCTCAGCTCTGTTCTCAATTCATTTTCTATTTTTGAATTTTACAGGCAGGGGCTTTTTCCTGCTGTTATTATCACAAATCATCCATCATTCAAAATTTGGTTCGAATATTATGTCTTTCTTTATCAATTCAGCTTCATAATTTTGGTGTTCTCCAGCCTTCTATGAGGCCATCATGGTGCACACATATTTCAAGCACTTCACGACACTCTTCATTCCCTCTTTTGCATTGCATTCATTATGTTCATGTTCTCCTTTTCAAAAACACTTACACAGCTGACATATAGACACAAAACTATTGATGTCTTTGTATCGAGAATAAAGTCTTACATGAAGCGTTAAATCAATCAAAATGTAAAAAAAAACATTTGCTTTACATTCTGTGGTTCAAAATTCCCATTGATAGAATAGCTTACAATAATGGTACATTCAAATGAACTTCATAAGGAAATGTATTTTTAAGGACAGTCATTCACATTTATGTATGTGTGGCCCACTTAAATCACTAACACTGTCCATTCAACGTTATTTGTCTGATTCCAACAAGGCATTTCAAAAAAATAGGAAAAGAATCAGCCAAAATCCCAAACTGTCAAGTCGCTGACTCTTTGCTAGGTGATTTCAGTAAATTTTGCTCCAATAATAAAGTGTAAAGTGTATGCCAAGACATTATTTTATTGCCATCGCGTCAAGCTGAGCATTCCCCGGAAGGTGTCTCTATAGGAAATGATGAGTCTTTCCTGTATGAACACATGAATTTTTTCAATAAAAGCCCCGCACTGTCTTTTTCTGAAGACCATTTTGAGAAACATGTCTGCTGCTTTTCTTACATGCTTCAAGTCATAAACCTTTCTTCAGTGTTAATCACTATGTCTTCACACTCCGCAAAAGATAAATCCATTGCATTTGATTACAAAATGATCAGGAATAAGGGACACAAGTCTTCTTATGCCAGACCCCGACTAGAATGTAATTTTGGACAAAGTTCTACATCTTATACTTTCATATGCAAAATGCTCAATGAGTGATGACTTCTTAGCACTCAGTGTTGTCATGCTATCTTCAGGTGACTGACTAGTGTTTTTCAGGGTAAGACATCCCTAAGATTTCTTCCCAACATGAATGCATCGCCCAATGATCAGCTCTGTTTGGACATTAGACAGATGGTTTCTCCATCATTTTCAAAACAGTTGCTACTTGCCTGTACTTTGTGTAGTCCCTATCAATGATCATTCCTAGTCATGAAACTGTGTTGGTAAATATTTTTCTATCCTGCTAATCATTCTTTTCATAAAAATGATATATAGTAATAAAATGACTGATTTATTAATAAGCTATTAATAAATGAATGGTTTTAATGTATTACTGCAAATTCCTGAGTATAGTGTTTTCTGCAGCTATCAATGAAGGATTAAAATTTTCCAGGTTGGGTTTTTAAATTGCTGAACAATTTATGAGACATAAATTCATAAATTTATGAGGCATAAAAGAGCATAGCACAAATAGAAAAAAATGTAATAGGTTCAACTCATTATATAAGCTTTCCAAAAGAGTAGAAATAAAAAAGTCATGTAAGATTAATGCACTAAAATTGACATTATTGACTTATGTCAGATGCTTCAAGTATTGAGTTTTAATTTTTTATGACATTTAATGTTAATTTTTAAAAGCTTATGTTATTCTATAAATTATTTTATTGTCTATAGTACTTTTAAGTATCTTGTGTACAAATGCTATATTTTTACATTTAAGCATGTTTTAGGTTTATACACATAAATCCTTCATGACTAGGTCCTGACTTTTGAAATGTAAATATTTTCTATGAAAGACAACGTGATTACAAAATTTTAAGTCATATATTCCTGTGAAATTCATTTAGCTATGATGAAATGTATTTGAGTAAAATTATGTCTTACAGCTTGATCAGTGTTTCCTATCCTTAGAACTACTGAAATCTGGGCAAGATGATTCCTTTGGGGAAAGGGGGAGAGCAAGACATTGAATATTCAACTTGGGTTTTGCTTGCCTTATGTAAGTAGTATCTAGTCCCTTTCTATCTCTAAGTCTAAATCTGGTACATTCTCAGATTACTACCTCTAAAGCCATCCAAAATAACAACCACAAATCTTAGGAAAATTGCATATACCAGTGATATTGCATACACACACATAAACTGAATTATTTGATTAATCTCTATAATATTTTATTTACTTGTTTTCAAATATATGAGATTTTGATTAATATATAATTTTAGTAAATGTGGGTTAAACCAATGTTCTCTCTTTGTTCTATAGAAATAATTTAAAATAAGTTAACAAAGACAAGACTAGTTTGTTCTTGTTTGAGACTTCTTTTCTTTTATTTCTCTAACCTGTACACTTCTAATGCTATAAAGTGTTCCTTTGACTCGAGTGATATTAAGAATTAGTTTTTCCAACATTTTTCTTCCAATAATAAACCCTTCAACTTTATTATAATTTCTTTCTCTGTGTGTGTCTGTCACTCTCTGTCTCTCTCTCTCTGTCTCTCTGTATTTCTTTCTCTCTCTGTCTCTCTGTCTGTCTCTGTCCATCTCTGTCTGTCTGTCTGTCTGTCTGTCTCTCTCTCTCTCACTTTCTCTCTTTCTCATTGAAGAACTTGTAAACCAAATAAGTACAGTGAAACTAAAGGAAATGTGTGAACATTGCTACTTACATTTTTCTTGCTTTTAATATGTAGATATACAAGTATCTAAGCACCAGATCTGTGGCTTTCTACTCACATTTCATTTTACTTAATGAACAGTTCTATATCAAAGACTTTAAGACATGTAATGATTATGGTGAGAAAGATGCAAAGATTTGAATACTAGATTTTTCTTTTAATGCAGCATAACCCTTAGCAATTCATTAAACTTCAAGTTATTTTTATTTGTGAAAATAATGAAAGGATAAGTTTAGTTTTAAATTACACAGGAAAATCTAACATATACAAGATGCTCTAGTTATTCGGATACTTCACAGGTATTAGTTCATTGTCACAGTCATTTCTATGATGTAAATTTTTATACAAACAAAAATACCCAGTTTCACTTGAATTTCATCTTTCATAAAGAAAGAGCCAAATACAGCTGCAGATTTTTTTACTAGTGTGATGCATGGATGTTCATAATTTTATTCTTAAAGATATGCTTTCTCTTCCAATGAAATTTGTAATTAATTTTTACAGCTCTACGTTTTGATATAGAATATGCTCAACTATGATCCCATTTACTCAGAAAGCATCTTTCTAGTATGGTAAAGACTAATAATTTTTGTATTATGTACAATTCAGCATCTTTACTATTTTACTTTTATCTATAGTAATTCTTTAAGAATTTTTTAATTATCACAATAGTTAAATTATAATGTTTTTATGCAATACCCAATAGCTTTAAAACATTTTTTATGTAAAAGAACAAAATTCCAGGGAACAAAATTCATAGTTATGTCTGAATAACTTTAGGGACAATATATTAAATTGGAAGGAAAAAGATTAAAATATTATAAGGATTATATTTTTTAATTAGTGAAATTCACTGTTGCACAGTATAACAAACATTTTATTTGAATGCTTCATAGGAGACAAAGGAAAATTTAAAAATGATAAAACTGTATGGGAGTGTAGAAAATGTTTCATGGCAAGAAAGCTCCACTTATTTTAGTACAATAAGTTGTAAATGGTAAAGAAATAATAATTCATGTTGCACATTAGGAACACACTTGTCATTTGTCCTTCATTTCAATGTATGTGTCTATATACAACTCACCTGTTTGTTTAAAATATATGAAGCATGGTCTACATTTATACAATTGTTGAAGAAAAACAAATGGTATATTTCACCTATTTTCAGTATAATCATACTTAATAGGATTTCTATATATTTAGACTATCAATATGCTTACATTTGTGTAAGTTTGTGATTTTATTTGCTCAAGTAATATTCAAAAGCTTTCTACTGTATGCTTATAATTGTGTTGGTTGAAGTTAAAAAATACAACAAATAAAGATGCATGTCTTTGTGAATTTCATATTGTATTGAATAAAATAAATCAACGAAATTTGAAGTTTATGAAATCATAATAAGTTCTTTGGATGAAATAAGTAGTAAAAATGAATAGGGAATGTTTATGGTGGTTTTTCAAATGAGACATGGTTTGTGAATGGTGATGTTTCTAAGACTTGATACATCACGTGAAATCCCAGTAAGAAACGGAGGACACAGGGTCAAGATCAGTCAGTTTGGATATGCACTCACAAAAGTCTTAAAGTAGAATTACATGTGGAGGTCACAGTGGTGGACCACATTAAACAGAGAAGAGTACCAAAAAACATTTAAATGAGTTCAACTTTTATCTTTAGTGAGAAGACATGTCACTAGATTTTTGAACCAGGAGTACTATGATACATTACTTTTACCATGTAGAAGCATGGGTGGAAGAGAAAGATTATCTTAAAACCTATTCATCATAATCTAATTTAGATAGTACTGCTTTTATGAGCAATGGTAATGAAATGTGTTCCAAACCTACATATACTTAGTAACTGTATCCACCATAATATTCTGATATGGTTCAAATTGGGAACGGCCTTGTATTTTAAGTCAAAAGTAACCTGGATGCACAAGTATTTTTTCATCCTTGGTGGCAAATAATAATAATAAGTTAATAAAATTAGAGACATTAGCACAATATGAATTGACACAAGAACAAACAACTTATAATGGATATCACAAAATAAATTAGTAATGCCATGGCTTAGATGTAGAGTTTCCCCAAAAAATCTCATATGCAGAGGTGGGGCTTCTGGAGGGTGAAGGAATTATTGGTATACTATCATCATCAGTGGATTAATCTACTGACATAGAGTTCATGGCTCAATGTGCCATTAAAAGGTGGTTGGTGGTGGTTCAATCCATAGAACTTGGAAGAATATTGTTCCCAGCATATGAATATTTATGATCTTGTCACTATGATACAATTAGCTTTCAAAACTATTCTCCCATGGAGACAGCCAAGAATGGACTGATATTCTGAGCTAAAATAAACCTTGCTTCCTTGAAATTGTATGTGTGTGGATTTTGTCTCAGGCATTAGAAAGCTGACTAATAAAAACACTAATACAAATAATTTTTAAAAATTGATACTGATTGTGGATTGTTGCTATTATCATAGCTTAGTGTGAGGTTCAAAAAATATACAACTGAATTGTGAAAGAAATACAAGTAAAAATTTGGAGGTACAGGCTAGAGAAACCCTAGAATTTTGTGAGCACTACTTGATGTTGCCTAGTGGTTAGAACTCAGAAGACAAGAATGTTAATAGGAATGTGGAAAGTAAAAGCCAGTATCAGGTTTCAGATGCAATAAAGTGCTATCTTGGCTATTGAAGGAGAGGACACGAATATTACATGGTGGCTGAAAATACGTCTAAAATTTGCCTGTTTCTTGAGGCATTTCAAAAGAAAGGCTACAAGGATATCCAACATTTTGGCCCTAGCCCTTCAAAGTCAGTGAGGACTCAGGACATAAGAGAACCTGTATTGTAACATCCTGAAACTCAGTTGTGTCCCAAATTTTCTGATCAAGGAGATGATGGGGCCCCAGAGGAAAGTGATCAACAATATAGAGTGTGCCTAAGGAGAGTCACCTAGAGAGAAAACATTCTCTGAGGCTTTCACATAGAACAAATTGGTCAAGAAATGGCTGTAACTCATCCACATGGCTGATATTGACAAAAGATCTAAAAACTGATGTAAATGGTTTCAGGGTAAATCCTGAGGGGATTTGACTGACCTTGTCAGATACAAAAGTTACATTTT
>NDGM011050994.1:0-15677 GCA_002564305.1 Octomys mimax | reverse complement strand
AATTATTGTAACTGTCCTACTAACTTGTTTTGAAACTGTCTCATTGCTATTTGTTTCTCAATAGAAATAAAAAATAAAAAATAACGAAGACAGCCAAAAAAAAAAGAAGGGATGTGGGCTATTCCAACCAGGAGCAATAAGATAATGTAATTAGCCTTGGCTCCCAGGGAACATTTTTCAAACAAACGATTGTCACACTACAGCAGAGAAATGTCTCCTAGCACATTTTATGACTGACTAGTTAAGTGAGCCTTTATCCGCTAAGAAAGTGAGATGAACATCTTCCACATAGCTGACTGCCCATTTGCTCCATTTGACATAGGCTAAGGTATCTGTGGCCCTGCACAGGCCTGGAAATATACCTTCCTCTGCTCTTACTTACTGTAACGCTCATGTGGGTATGAATGCTGAGTCGGTGTTAACTATGCCCAGAGTAGATTTACCTCTTAATCATACATTTTAATCCCAATATAGAACAATGGTTGATGGGGCAGTCTCTAGTGTATTAGCAAAACTAAGGATATTTGGGAGTCAAACTGATTTTTACATCTTTTCAAACACAACTGAAACCCATGTCTGCATGAGACAAGATCTCAACACAGACAGGTCTTTTAAAAGACTCTGGCAGTTGCCAAGCATGCCACAAGTAATATAGACGTTGTGGTCCACATCCCTGGGGAAAATATCGGCTTGGTTCCCAGTTGTGGAGAAACTGAAACAGGGTTTTCAGGAGCCAGCAAATTCCTCATGAGCCTGTGTCAGCTTTTCAATGTCCTCACTTGGGGGCTGGAAGATCTATTAAAAATTGTCCTGGCCAAACTGGAGGTAAAGAAACCAGAGTACAAACTGTGTATGCTTATAAGAGAAGTGAAACATACATGTGACTAGATCGGAAAGGCTGTAAAGTGTCAGAAAGTCTAGAAAACTAAATTCAGGGTTAGCTGACAATAAGGATCTGGGTGTTGCAGCTATCAATACCTTCTCAGGTAACCTCGCCTTTTGTGAATCCTGAATTCAGCTCCCTCTTCTAATGCCGTCTTAACATTTTACACAGTGGTTTAATAATACAAAGTCTTCAGCGCTAAAAATTAGGAACAGATGGGGAGAATGGCCTCTTTCCCATTCCTGATGTGCGCTTTATTATACAACTTTCCAAGAGTGACTTCAAGCACATTCCAAGACTGTAGGTGTGTAGATTACAACCCTGGAAAAATGATGGTTTTGTGCAGGGTTTCTTGAACTATTGCTATTCTTACTTTTTCTCCACTTGCGTGATAGGACAAGTTCAACAAGAAGACGAAATGGGTTAATATCTGGTCATGCAAACTAAGCCGTGTTAATGGCACAGAAATTGTTCAATTATGTATAGATAAATTTTAATAAATCTATTAAAAACAAGCATCTATTCCCTAATGTCTCAAAAGTAATTTAATAATGCTCCTGTCACTCCATGGTAAGGAACTCTTTTAAGTTACAGATTCTGAAAAATCAATCTTGAAGTGTTGAGATAAATATAATAATATTCATAGGTAATATTAAATGAGTAGTGTTTTGTGTCAGGCACTATTTTAAGTGTTGTGTATTTTTTAGCATCTTCTTTTTGCTCAAGATATAGCCAATGTTAGGAAATAAAGTGTTAAGAATACATTTATGCACAAGTTATTAAAAAAGTTAAAACACAATTTAAAAGTGTTTTGCTTAAGTTCCTAAAGATATTATTTTTTAATATTTTATTTATTTATGAATTTATTTATTTGGTACAGGTTCTTACTATACATCTAGAACTTGTGGAATTCCTCCTGTCTTAGCCACCCCAGTGTTAGGATTACAGACATGTGCCACAACATCCAGTTTCAGTAGCCAATACATCATGCAGTACCGGGGATCAAACCCAAGTCCTTGTGCTTGCCAGGCAGGCTACTAGGCTATTGAGCTATCTCCCTAGCCCAAGTTCCTAAAATTAGGAACTTTATAATGTTTGATGACAGTATTAACATTTGAACATCAGCAGAAGAAGATTTAAACTTACACCAACAGAGCAAAATCTTACTTGATTTTAGTACCCTTATTACTAGATTGCAATATATTTCATGAGCAATATATATAGCTCTGAGCAAGTTTTCTCAAAATATATTGCCAGCTTAACATACTCCCACTTACTCCAACAAAGTTACCAGAAAACTACGCTTTAAAATTTGACATTTTGTTTCTTCTACCATAACTATTATACTAAGATAGTAAATAAAGTACAGAAGTTGGAGACAGCTGGTCCATCTTTCTAGTAATCAAATCTTGCTCAGACTACTCTCTCTGTCCTGTGAGATGAGGGAGATAAACACTCTAAATACACAAACAATTGATCCAACTCTGATTAGTGAAATTCTCCACCGATACTGCTAAGTGATCTTGCAGAAGTGTTCTTAGTGTTCCTGAGCCACACCTCTCTCTAGAAAGGTTTTCAAAGTACTGTCTTGTATTTGAACACAAACTGTTTCTGTTTCCTAACTTATGGAACGTCATTCTAGCCTGAGAAGCACAAGATGTGTCCAGAGGCAAGGGATCCTTACCTTCATTTTCTCATGTAACCAAGTTTAGCCAGCGCCTCCCCTGGTTTGTTTGTTTGTTTGCTTGTTTGTTTGTTTTAGACAGGGTCTCAGTATTTAGTCAAGGCTATCATTACCTCGTAGCCCTGTCTGTCTTTAAATTGGCAATGTTCCTGCCTCAGCCTACTGAGTGCTGAGATCACATAGTGTGTGCCACCGCAGCCAGACTCGTGCAAACAAAATTTTAGAGAGATGTCACATTGTAGGGGCCAGATTATTACCAACACATGTTTCATCACAAGCCCACACAAAGGCTCATTAAAACAGCTTGCTGGGGACCTCCTCCAAGTTTCAAATTCAGGAGGGTTTGAAAAGCATTGAAGAATTTGCAGACCTAAGACCTCAGGTGATTCTCTTACCATTTTTTTTTTTGAGATTATGCTGAAAAATCACAAGTTGGTGTGCGCTATATTCCTTATCCAAATACAACAATTTGGACTGATCTGGATTTTGTGAATAAATTTGAATGTCTTTGTTCTCTTCTAGAGAAAATTGTGTGTGTGTGTGTGTGTGTGTGTGTGTGTGTGTGTGTTTTAAAGGGGAAAATATTAGGAAGAGTTACTTCACACATTTAAGTTATCTTTCTTACACTATCGCCAATTTCAAGTGGTGATTTTTCTCAAACAATTGAGATCTTTTTTCTGAAAAGAAATTGGTACCCAAGCAATTTGATCTTCCTAAAGAGACAATTTTATAGAGAATTATCACCACAGCTTTTCAAAGTGTATATGTGCTACAGAAAGGCATTGTTCCAGATGGCTCCTGTTCCTTTCTCTTTTATACATTGTCACTTTGTTGATGGTTTTAGGGCATTGTAAAAAGAAAGAAGTTTTACACAGCACAATTCTCATGCTTGCGGGGAAGTTTTCTTTTACAGTGTTTAGAAAAGCCTTCCCTTTTCAAGGAAGATTACTTAGAGACATAATGTAAGAATTACAATTGTTTATTGACCATTATTATAAACAGGAAGCACATTGAAAGATGAACAGTATTTATTTTTCTTAAATGATTTATTAACTTTTAATTTACAACCATTCCCATTTGAGTCTTAATGTGAAATTCCTTGTATGGACTGTTGACATGTTATTGGTAATGTAATCAGGAAGATACTCTTATAGTCATAATTCTAAATAGCTATGTTATCAAGGTACGGTATTGAAATAAATGTTTACAAACTTTAAGAAAGAATCATCTGTTTGCAAAGTAATTTTGCAGTCACTAAGAGTAAAACCATATTACCATGAAGAGACACAAAAGCAGATGAGAAGAGTTGTGTTTTCTTGGCATGCTCATACTGTGAAACACAGTTAAACAAATAATGTCTCTCTTTCGTGGCTGAGAACTCCAGCCAATAGTACAGCTGAGGCTGAAACTATTTGAAAGGGATCTTTGGCTTTTGTTGGGATCTGGCTACACAACATTGCTTAGTGGGAAGCCCAAGTGCTTGTGCCTCGCCACAAATGCTTTACAAGACAAGGAACTTTAGAAAGGGACGACAGCAGAAACTACTAGAAGATTAATGAGGATCCCTGCAGCCTGCTCTTTCATAGATTGCCAAGAACTCTTAAGAACTCTTTCATCAACCATATTTGCTGGGCAAGTGAATCTAATATATATATATATATATATATATATATATATATATATATATAATTTGCTTTAAGATAAGAGATCCTCAGCAAAAGATTTAATGACATTTCACCCAAATGAAAGACTCAAAAGGATAAAAGAAAACAACTAAGGGGAGCGGTGGATCTAGAACAACTTCCATTGTATGCCCTATAGCCATTTTGCTGTACAAATGCCAACAAGGGTTTTATTTCCCCTTACCCACATAAAGTAATGTAGTGTGAACATTACAAATGTATTAATAATACATTAATGTACATGTTAAATCATCTGATGTCTATGTGTAGTACATGGTGTTTCATCAATAAGGTGTATAGATATATACATAAACTCTATTATGTAAAATAAATAAGAAGATAATCAAGGTTTTCAAGATCCTTTCAATTTGCTTAAATTGTAACAAGCTTAGTATTGCATCCATATATCACCTATACAAACTTGTGTTTTCTTTTTTTTAGAAACAGATTCAACAAAGTTTTATGTGTTCAGAGTTTACCTGTATAGTGCAGTAAAATATGTTTAAACTTTAGAGTCCAAGTAAATGTCAGAATGATCCATGTAATCCTGCATAAAATTTAAAATAAACCCATCCCTGGTAGAGAAAGCTTCCTCTCCTGGTGGCCCCTGTCTTCCTTACTGCCTTCCACCAGGATTTATATTTCCATAGAAAGGTGCAAGTGAACCTAAGGAACACATAGAGCACCCTCTGTTTCCTTCTCAGGGACAGTTGCAACTAAGTGAACTACTTTAAATTATTGTTTTCAGTAATCATATTTATAAAAATTGAAATTGGCATTATTTTTTCCTCCCAATTATTCTGGATGAGGCTGACAACATTCCTCCTCACAAAATAACACCCTAAACAGTTATATACAGACCCAGGGAATGAGTCACGTAAGCAGAGAAACTAGTTAGAGTGAGAGAATCTGAGAAGATGTAGAAATTGTAACACCATCAAAACTTTCCATGGAACCCCAAAAATGTACTCAAGAAAAAATGTATCATAGGAAGAGGAACATACTGCATCATTAGATGACACCAATGTAAGCTACATGGGCTTTATTAAAAATTAAATATTTATATCTTAACATGAGCGTTGTCACAGTGCATAACTTAAGTAACATTAAAAAATACCATTGTTGTTTGATCCCCCGGGCCTGCCATGCCTCCCCTGCCCCTCGGGTGCCCTGAGAGGGCAAGTGAGACTGGACTTGGTGGCGTGTGCTTGTAATCCCAGCTCTTGGAAGGCTGTAAACAGGTGGATCGCTGTGAGTTCGATCTAGTAGTGAGACCCTGAACACCCTGTTGATCCTTCCCTAAAATACAAAAATAAATAAATAAATAATACTGTTGTTTACACAGTCGTGTGAGGTCTAGGCTCCTCACCCTCGTGATCTTTTTGCTTGGGGAATGAAAAGTATCGCAAATTGATCCCACATATAAACCCACCACTTGCTCTTCTCCCTTTTTAAATCAATGTGCTTTTAAAACACAGAAATAACGTGCTTAGGCTTCAAAGGCTTCTCCCGTTGTGCAAGAGGCCAAACATAAAAGAAGAACCAGTTATTAAGAAGAATTCAAAATAAGTCCATCTCTAGAACTCCAGATCAATTTGTTTATGGACTTAAAATCACTTTAAGGATACGTTAAATACTGATTTGGTCTTAGGTTCCTTTCTTAGGACCTTCTAACCCAAAATTGATGAGTATCAATTCTCCCATGTTCTATTCACATGTATGCCTGTATTCATAAATAGGTAACATTATTACATGTTTATGTCCATCTTACATAAATGTCACCACACTTTTTGTATACTCTGTAACTGTGTGTGTGTGTGTCTGTGTAAGTTGTAAGTGTGGCCAGCTCGGCCTGCCCTGGGAGCCAGGCTGACGCGGCACTGGTGCTGAGGAATCGAACCCTGGTCCCTGTGGTTGCTTAAGCTTGCCTAAGCAGATGCTTTAAACCGTTGAGCTATCTCGCCAGCCCCTGCAACTTGTTTTTAATAAATACTACATATTTCAAGTTTAGTACCTTTAATACTAGTATTTTAGCTCTGAATATTTTATTGCATCAATTTAATACAATTTAGGGCAGCCCACTAGGATCCACTTTCTGTCCCTTTCTTGGAAGGGAGCTTTCTTTCTCCAAATAAATATATTCTGCTTTTAACCTCCTTAAAAGATAAATTAAAACTAATAAATAAATAAATAAATGTGATACAATTTACATCTCTCCTATTGATATATATTTGAGGTATTTTATTTTGTATTTTCAACTAAATGAATACAAAGTTTTGTTTATTTTCTAATTTAGTTTTATGATACTTGAATATATAGCTCAGGCTCCTTTCTGCTGTAACGTTCTCCCCACCCTACCATTCGTCTCTTTCCACCCTTCTCCCTTCTTCCCCTCACCCTGTGCCTTCCTTGCCTGTCTTCCTATCCTTCCTCTCTCCCCAACTTCCTTCTATCTCAAATTAATTTGTTGCAATAATTTGATGATTAAGGCCTTCTCCATTCAGTACAGCTTATTTATCAATAAAAAGACTACCATTCTGATGAAAGATTTGCAAATATGACCTAAAGAGAAACACTGAAATCCTAAAGAGATTTAGCTTGGAGATGACATCAAAAGAACTTAGCTTTGTATGAAACTTCTATTTGTATACATTTTTTTTTTTTGCTATTTATGTACATTATTTTGTTGTCCCTTAGGATTGATGTGGGACTGACACTGTTTCTCCTCTTCTAACGAGGACACTGATATCCACCAGGGCATTCATTCTACTTGCTCAGGCTCTCAGAATCAATTTAATACATAAAGTCATTTACTACCAAAATGCTTCTTATCTTCAATATGCTCTTTTGTTATTGTATTCTGCCATTATCTAAGATTATTGTAACAAGGGTGGCAAAGTAGGTTACTCCCAACAAGAAGAATGTATTCACTGAAAGCCAGAACACATACTGTATGCTGTAGCAGGCTCTAAAGGAGAATCTTTCCTTGTTTCTTCCTCTCCAAGTGGCTCCCTTAATTCACTAGTTGACAGTGCACAATTCCTATCTCTGCCTCCGTCTTCTGTGGTCTTTCTTTCTTGTGTTTTCCCTTTGAGTCTCTTGTAAGGACATTGGAATATTTAGGATGATCCTATCTCAATCCTTAACTACATCTGAAAGACTATTCTGCCAAAGGCAGTCATATTCACAGCTTGCTAGGATTACAGAAGGGAAGAATATCCCAGGGCCTGCTCTTCAATCTAATAAAGTTACCTACACAGGAATTAATTGAGCATTTAAAGTGAAATGTGTGGAAATCGTCACACTAAGTAGAAGGTTGAAAGAAGAACACACAGTTTCATTATGTTTTTCAAAATTTTAATTAATTCAGAAAGATCTTATTGAGTACCTGCAATATGACAACACTCAGCTAATGCAAGAAATATTAGGTGGAAAAAACACATAAAATGCAACAAATTGCACATGACACTTTTAGGATATATATATATATATATATATATATATATATATATATAATGTATATATTATAAATGTATATATTGTAAATATATATTTTGTTAATGTATATTTTGCAAATATATATATATATATATATATTTTAATTTCTTAATTTTTACTCATTTCTCAATTTCCTCATACTTGTTTAAAATACCCAGGAAAAATCTTTTAAACAGGTAGAATACAAGATAAATAAATTCTAAAATCTAAAATCTAGCCCGATAGTCTCTAATTCAGAGGGAAAATTAAATTTTCATAAATTAGGTGTATTTTATTTGTTTGTTTTGTTTTCAGTACCAGGAATCAAACACATGACTTTGATCTTACCAGGCAGGTGCTGTACCACTGAGCCATATCCCTGGCCTGAAATTAGTTGCATTTTAATGAATTCTGTTATTGAGAAAACATACTAGTTATGGTGTTATGTAATTAGTGTGGAAATGCAAAAGTGAGAAAAGGGCATGGATATTTTGAAAGTCCTTTTCTTCGGGGAAATGCTACCAAAGTTAATTTAAACCTAGCATACTAGATCCAAGATGCAAAACAAACAAATGACTTTTCTCAAGTTTTATGAAATTATTTCTAGGAATGTAATAACAACAATAACATCTAGACATCAATATTTTATTTGTCAATGTTTTACTTGACATAGCATAAAATCTTCCATCTGAGAGACTTGATTTTAAGAATTTAAACTATCATCATATAAATTCTCCTAATGACACTTTTCTTTCATATTAAAATTTAGAGAAATGAGCACATCATGGTTAGTTGTGAAGACTTCTCAAGCTTTCATACCTGAAGCTCTTCTTACACTATATGATAGCTGCTCAAAACTGTTAGTTATGTATGTAGTGCTTGCAAAACCCTGCCCTAGAATATTAACAACCTCCTTCTGTCTAAGTTCTCTAAGTTTCTAAGTTTCCGTCTCTGGCTTTCACATGGCTCATCTTCCACATAATACTCAGGGAAAATTTCATATCATTCCTTTCAGTGGGTCTTTCTACTGGCTTTTCCTCAGAATCAGAATGTAATCTAAACTCATTGCCTTAGTCTACAATTAGCTACTTGATTTTCCCCCCTACTTATTAAATTATTTACCCAAGTCCAGCCAAACAGAATTTCTTTTCCAAACTTATCCCCCATCAAGGTCTGTCATATTCTCTTTAAATGCCACATATTTCTTGCCCTCTCTTGACAAAATCATGATCAATTGTGCTAACTGAGGTCTCAAATCTACTGTGATCCCTAAAATGATTGTCAGTGGTCCTCCACTTGCAGAAACATTTCCTTTGATTTTACTTAAGCTATCACTGATACTGTATTTTGGTCTTATTCTTAAAGAATTTATTACCGGATGATGAAAGTGTCTTTTTTAATGATGTGAGGTGGTGTTTAGCTCTGTCCTATAGGAGGGTGTTCTTCATCAGAGAAATCATTTATTTCTGTTACTACCACCGCACCTGGTGTCTACTGTCAGATACTCAGAAAACACTCATGCATACCATTAAATTTTCTGAAATACCGCATGATAAAAATAATGCAATAATAAATGAGTTTTGAGAGAAGATGCTCAAATATTTATTATGATATTTAAATAGTCTGATTGAAATACAGAAAATAAAATAACAAAATTACTTCAAAACTCCAACACAAGGAAAATATTTTACTGGTTTGAATTATTGATTTAATATCCTTATTTTCCTTTTGAAATTCACTTTACTGCCCATTGGAAAATAGCACAGAATCTAATTACTACTAATAAAGATATAATATTAAGCAATAATAAAACATCTATTATTATTTTGTCTATAAAATAGAAATATCAGCAAAATAACATTCTCTAATAGAATGCTAAATCAAATAAACATTTAAAGATCCAAATAACCATGCCATAAGCTAATTCATTTGAATAGTATCAAGTAATTCCAGCATGAATTTAAAGGAATTCATACAACTTCTACCAGTCAATATAAAAATGTTAAAAATTTTTAAATTTCAGGGAACAACAATATGAAGGCTTAAACACTCTTTCAGTAAGTCATGAATACTGAAGATACATGCCAGCCTTAGAACATTTATCAGTATTAAATGAACATGATTATGATTTGATTTGTGAGACCTTATATGTGTGATTATACTAAATGCTATTAATTTTTAAAATGATATTAAATAAACTGAACAATGATCAGTTAACATCCTTTGGGATTGTGATTAGAAATAAAGGTCTCAGGACTAGCCAAATAGCTCAGCGGATTAAAGCTCCTACAGCAGGCACCGGGGGTGTGATCCCTGGGCCTGCCATGCTGGCCTCGCCCCCAGGGTGCGCTGAGATGGCAATTGAGACTGGGCGTAGTGGTGGTGCGTGCCTGTAATCCCAGCTCTTGGGAGGCTGTGAACAGGCGGATCACTAGGAGTCTGATCTAGTAGTGAGACCCTGAACACACGGTAGACCCTTCGCTAAAAAATACAAAAAAAAAAAAAGAAAAAGAAAAGAAAGAAAGAAACAAAAGAAAAAAGAAATAAATGTTGTTTTCATGGCTAGGCAGATGGGAAAATATGAATACAAAGTCAATACTAATTTACATACTGCACTCTCCTGATTCCACAGGTTCAATAGTATGCATTTTTTTCCAGATAGGAACATTGCCTCACACTTCATACTGTGCAAATCCCATCCCTTCATTACCTCACTTGGGATGCAAAACGATAATATGACTTTCACAACATTGTATTATTTTATTCCTTTCAATGAAAAAAATCAAGGATTATAAGGATAAGCACACATTCAAATTTGCATAGCTAAAATATAAAGAATCATACTAATAGTTCAAGATTCAAATTTCTACCCCAGCACCATTTTCGGTGTGGTAACACACTTTGGATAACTTCCTGACAAGTAAGTCATCAAACAGCTTAAGAACACAGCCATGACTTACTGCTGTCCAAGAAAGCATCATGGCATGTAGGGCTGCCAGCAATGCCATATTAAATTGTGATACGAATCAGGCCATGATTCTTCTACAGAAACTGAAAACCTCTCTTATACAAATACAGTTTAAAAAGAGAATGCTAATTCTGTGAAGAGACAGCAGCTGCCATGTACACAGAGAACTCTCAGAATAGAAGAGCAAATAGCAGCTGGAATCTACTCCCGGACAGCAGTTTTCAGAACATATTGAAGTACAGCTTTTTGTAGAGATCAATTGATAGAGATCCAGTACTTAAAGATTACAAATTGAGAGTGGAGGGGGGAAAAAAACCACAGGAAAAGACTGAGTGCCTTGTATTACGGAAGCTAAAGCTTGCTCAGGCAGATTAGGACAGAAGAAATGGGAGACAGAAAGAAGAGAATAAGGATTAAGCTGTTGAGTGGATATTTCAAGGGTATTTTGTGCGTGTGTGCTTGTGTGGGTAAAGGAAATCAGGCAAGTGACATCCAGACCTGTGCTGTACTTATTACAGACTTTTCTTGACTATACATATTAAATACGCCTTACCCAAAATGGTTGAATGCAGAAGTTTCAATATTTAAAATATTTGCATGTAAACAATGAGATATACTTGGGATGGGCTGAATCCCAAACACACAAAATAATTCATTTATGTTTTGAAGACTCCTTAACACATAACCTATTGGCAATTTTTACTGTGACCTGGACACAAGGTCAGATACGCAATCTACTACTCCTGCCAGGTTGTCACTCAAAGAGGCTTCAATTTCAGAACATTTCAAGTTTTGAATTTTTAGGTTAGGGATGTTTTAACATTTGCTATAAATTTTACATAATTTTTCAATGATGTGGGGACTCAGTTATTCTGGGCAAATACATCTTCTGACTTTATTTCCCTCCAAAATGTAGAGCTTTCTATGAATAACTTTATAGCAATGTACCTCACAGCATCAGTCCTGTTAGAGTCAGAATTCTGAAACCCAGATTCTATTCATCAGTGAATGAGCTAAATGTATTTGTCTTCCTCTTAGACTGACTGCATCCTTCCATCCTATTCATTGCTTCCTACCAAGATTATATGTGACAAGGCTCCAAAAGCTGGTGCCCCCATTATTCCCCTGGATTTAACAATGTTTGTACCATGTTAATGCCCTTTGTAGTTGCAATTAGCATCTTTGTAAATAAATCATACTAGAATTAACCTATTTCATGTGTACCATCTGCTTCCTGTTAGGACTGTCATAAATAGTGCCCCAGTATTTTATACTTCCTATTATAACCATAAAGATAAGAGCTAAGATTTCCCATGTGTATCGCTAAAGCTCTGGGTCTTAAGGCTTAAATATCTATAATGTCATACTTAAAGAGTTAATTCCAAAATTTTGGTACAGACGCTATGAGCTAAGCCTCTAACATTTCCACTATACTTAATTGACTGCCGAGTTTTGTTTTGTTTTTTCTCCATTTCGTTTTAACAGCATTTTTATAAAGCGACAGTGTTCAAGTGAAAAAGATAGCATGGATAACAAATCTTCATCCCTTGTGAATAAAGGAAATAAGAAACTAGGGAAAGAGAAGTATCTTGCTTAAGCTCACAAAGGTATTCAGGGCCAGCTAGGTATCCCTCACATACTTTAATTTTAGGCAATTGTTTGTAGTACACAATAGTTAATGCTCACCTGGAGAAATAATGCATGTGCATAACACATCTTAATTTTTTAATCCCCTTTCTCACATTAAAGTCCACACTTTAAATAAAGACATTATGTACTTATCTAATGACTGAGGGTTAGATAAGTCAGTGAAATGACATAAGACTAGGTATCAGGTTTCTTATCATTTCCAAACATCTGTTCAAATATCGTGGAGTAGAGCAGGTTCTTATAATTATGCATAAAGAGAGCAAATACATAGATAAATTATATACAAAGAACATATTTACAAATTGGTTTAACTATTTTGTAAATAGGATTAGGAATAACAAGTAAGATTGTGAAGTTAGTAGTAACTTTTGGAATTGGCTGGAAATTTTGAAATGCTGCTGATTTACTTTACTATCTCATTGATATTTGGAGAATCACTACTTGATCAAGCAAGGATGAACTCTGAAGCTCGAGGTATGTTTGCATAAGCCTTACTACAAAAGTTAAACTGTAGGATGAGAAAAGATCTAAAAATACCGAAGCACATAGTAAATGTAAAACACTAAAAGAAATCAGGAGAAAACAAGCATCTTTGCTCAAATTGTTACAGTTTTATATGTCCTTGAAAGCTTTAAATAGTGTATATATAATAATCCAAAATGGAACAGCATTAGTAAAAGCTTAATATGAAGAAATAAACAAAATTGTATGCATTTCACAACAGTGTGTTTGTACAGCTATTAAATTCATGCTAATGAATAGAATAACTATTAAAATTAATGAGAAAATTCAAAGCTCTCTAGAAAGAAAATAAGCATATAATGGCATAGCTGTCTATGTACCAGTCTCAAATAATTAGATATAAAATTAAATATACTTCTGCTGATGTACATATACACACAGAGATATGCTATAAATGCAAATACACATATACATGTAGTATCCAAACATAAGACACTTTATAAGAAAATGAATCAGAAAGACTTGGGATCTATATCAAATAAACTAATTTCTCCAAGGTTATAAGGCAATATTTAAATAAATTAAAAATCATGCGATACTTTTGGGGAATCCAAAATACACAATACAAAATATTTTCAAAGTACTTGAGCTTTGCATGACAGTTTTAACCAAAGCTTTACAGAGGCTTTATATTGCTATCCTAAAAAGCAAAAAAAAAAAAAAAAAAAGAAAAGAAAAGAAACAACAATTTAATGATTTTTGTATTTTTTTATTCCACAAAAGATATGACTGAGAGATGACAACATGTTTCAAAGTTATTAAAAGTCAGTATAAAATGCCCATAAAACTCACAGATAGTAGACAGACTGAGAGCCCCAAATTTAAACTAGATTTTAAGAGAATGCGTGGATGAATGAAATACGGAGAAGGGAAGGATAACCGGCCACTGATCTCAAATTATCAGTTAGAGGAAAATATGAATTAAGATTATACCATATGTCAATGTGAATTATAGAAAATTAAAATTGAAATGTGAAATCTTCAGCCATAAAATCCTGGAAATGTGTTACTGAAGCATTCTATGTGTATGTTCTCTGAGAGAAGCCATGATGTATACAGTTAAGATCTGTGACATGAAAATATAAACTAAACTGAACATGCGTGTTTCACCAGCTCCTCAGGAAGCTGAGGTAAGAGGGTTTCTGGAGTCCACAGGGGTGACACCAGCCTAGCCAGCACAGAAAGACCCCACTGCCATAAGAAAACAACTTGCTTTTCTGTTTTTGGTACCAGGGATCAAACTCCGGACCTTGTGCTTGTCAGGCAGGTGCTTACGCTGCTGAGCTATCTCCTTAGCTTAAAAAAAGTTTTCAAGACAAAGAAATTTAGACCCCAAGGGCTAAAGGTTTATCTCAGTGGTATAGCACTTGTCTAGCAGGCACAAGGCCCTAGTTTGATCCTCAGCACCACAACAGGCAAACAAACAAAAGCAAAATAAAGCAATGAAATTGAATACAACGAGCCCTAGAAAAGTCACTCAAAGATAAGATGGAGAAACACTTGCAGTGGAAAAACTCTATGACTTTCATCCATGGATTCCTGAGGACAACCAAGGAAAATTTTGAGACAATAGAATATAAGTAAAGGTTATGGAAAACAATTGATGGAGATGGAATATCAATAATCTATAAAAAATAAGTCTTGAGAGTAATAAAGGGCATTTTAATTAAAATTGAAATCAATTGTTTTGAAAGGAGATTACAAAGATTAAAGTTAATACTCTTACAAGGTTGTAAAAAAGTATCATTCATTGATGAAAGTTGATATATATATATATATATATATATATATATATATATATATCAACCATGTAATTCAAAACATGGACATACTCTCAAATGCTTATATTTATGCAGGAGATAATTCCACACTGTATTGGAGCAACCCAGATTAAATTGGACTTGTAATATGATATTAACTATGTTTAACTAGTTAGAAAAATTGGTGGAAGGTTTTATACAAGGTAATTTATATTAACCTGTTCTTACGAGAACCAAAATAACTAACATCTTGCATTTGTCTGACACACGAATATGCATATTTTCCCATTCTTTGGTAGACTTTCCATTGAAATGTTTTCCCTACTGTCACTGAATTATTTTTATTGCTCAATTTTTAATGTTCTTAATTTATTCTGAAGAATAGGCACACAGTGAAGTGTATACATGTACTAAAGTAGCTACCATCAGGAAGACTGACTAAGCAGAGTTGAGAAGATGAGAAAAGCTAAAAATGTTAATTATTGTTGCTGGTAAAATAATGTAATTATTTTAATAAACAGTTTGGTTGTTTCTTAAAATAACTACTGACTCTTCCAATAGCATCATACCTAGTATTTACTTACAAGAAACAAAACCATATATGTGCAAATACTTGAAAATAAATATTTATATAAACTTCATCATAGTGGAAACCTTAAAACTACCCAAATATTCTCCGATACATAAGTAAGTAAATTGTGATAACTACAAAAATACCAGGTACAATTGAAAAGTATGATAAATGCTTAAATTTTTAAAACTTGTGTTACAATAAAAGACACATTCCCTGAATCCTTCAATGAGTACCTCCACTTGCTTCAACTGTACCAATCTCTTCTTTGCCACTTTCTCAAGCAGTTCTGGATTTCTCTTTGTGTCTAGTTTCGTTGCCCTGGCTCTTTAATGTTCTGGATGAACTGACAATGATGCATAAAGTACAAAATAAGATATCAAGCTAGGAAGTAAGGAGGCGGATCCTTGCAAAAGAAACAGAGAGAATGAGGGTGGCCGGGGAGGTAGCTCAGTAGAATAAGTACTTGCCTGGCAAGCA